>PVKA01011482.1:0-15520 GCA_004027165.1 Ctenomys sociabilis
GTACCTGTACATGGACTGTCTATGTTGTGGAGGCAAAATGAAATGCACAGTGAAACATTGATCATACTGTTGTTTTACAGCTGGAGTTGTACTGTAGGAAGAAGGCAAGATGATCAAAGATGCAAAGCATCCAATTTGCATTGAGAGACAATTATGACTTATGTTTGAGGTGTAGAGTGGGCAACTGGAAGGTCAGACACCCCTGGTCCTTGGGATATGGTCTGATGTATTTACCTGAGGTTTTCCCTCCATTGTACCCCATTCCCTAAGAAGTAATTCCAAGCCAACCCTAACTGATGCCTCTATTGGCTGTCTACCACTATGCAATTTGTTCAAGCTCCCCAAGGGCAGTATTTCTTACAGGAAGTGGATGGAGAATTCAGCTCTATTCATGTCCATGTGTCCTTTTCAATTAAAGACCTCAAACAGATCAAACAAGATCTGGGAAAGTTTTCAGATCCTAATAAATACACTGAGGTCTTTAAAGGACTTACTCAGACCTATGAACTAGACTAGATAGATATAATATTGCTACTGGTCAAACATTGATTTCTAGTGAGAAACAAGTAGCATTTAAAAGACGAGACGATAAACAACAAGTGGTACAGCCAGTTTCTACTAGGGCCCAGACAGTTTCTATACAGATCCCTATTGGCTCACAGCCAGATGGGAGACTTAAATGGAAAACATCTCAAATGTTGTGGCTCATACACCTCAGTGATGGTGAATCTATGGCATATGTACCTCAGCGAGCTGTTTGTATCAGTGAAAATTCTAAAAGATTGACCATCACTGATATAGCTTAACAGGCTAATTTAAATCACTTGGTAAGAGTCAAAGTTGTCTTTAAAGCTAGCAGCAACACACTGCCATCTATATTGTTAGATAACTCAAATATCAAAAACAGTCTTTGCAGTAGATTAACTTGTAACACCCAGCTGAACTAAATCTGTGTGGTTCTAGGTATGGAAGACCCACCTGAGGGATGATGCCAAAAGCCTAATAGGAGAATTGGAGGGGAAGATGATATGCTATTGATTCTCCTGAAGAAGCTTATCACACTGGTTTTCCTGATATGAGCTCAGCTGTTCTTGACATGGGAGAAGCTTGGGTTCTCACTGTTGCACAGGATGGCTATAGTTCTTTCCAGGAGAATTCTGGTCTTTACCTTGAATGCTGATTCCTGGCTCCAGCATGGTGGCACAGATCCTTCAGCATGGTGGCACAGATCCTTCAACTCAGTGGGGCAGACTCTCTAGCTTCCACCATTGACCTTTAGGCTTTCCCAGTGTAGCTCTTTGATACAGACTTGCATGAAACATTGTCTTCAACTCTAAGCGTTGTGCTGGACTCATGGAGGAAATTATCATAGCCCTAAGTCTTCAGCTGGATTTATGTAGGTCATTGCCATGGGATCCAAGCCCTCAACTAAATTATTTGAGTTTCTAGTGCATGGACAGATCTCTTACATGCCTGCATTTGACTTTTCAGTTGAGTATTATAAATTAATCCTATAAATTATGTGTCCTGTATTAGAGCTATTCCCTTGTAAACACTTAACTACAACAGTCATATAAATGCAATATCTATTATCGTCTGTGTACCATAAGAGTCTCCTTTGGTCAAAAAATCATATATAAGATAGATAGATAGATAGATAGATAGATAGATAGATAGATAGATATTTAAATGTTATGAGTCATCTAAAATAATTATTTTGGCTATAATTAAAAGGCTAAATTTCCTGTCTATAACAATACAATTTCTTAAAATACTGAGATGCTCTTAAGTTTCGTTAAACTTACAAAATTAAATTTAAAAGGTTCTATATTTTATTGTTTCTTCTGCTCTCATCCTCAGACTTTTGTTTACTAAAAAGTGAGCTTTAAGAGTTAAAACATATTTGTTAACGTAAAAAATATTTTTTTCCATGTATTTGGTACAGGGTCTCACTATGCAGCTCAGACTAGTAGTGATCCTCCTGTTTTCAGCCTACCCATCACTAGAATGGCAAGTGTACACTACCACTCCTGGACTCAATCACCAGCTCAGCACACCAGATAGCGGGGTTAATGCAGCATGCGAGCCAGGGATTGAGCCCTGGTCCCTGTGGCTTGCCTAAGCAGGTGCTTAGTCCACTGAGCAATCTTGCCAGTCTCTATAAAATATTTTCAATAGTCACTTCATGATTGGTTAAATAAATATAATCCCAGTTTGGGACACATCTGTGTGTACACACACACACACACACACACACACACACACACACATGCTATGAATCTAAGCTTTAAAAATTTATAGTTAAGACTAAGTTTAATACATACAAAATAACTCGTAGGTGCTGTCTATACAATATATTTTTAGACCTTAAACATATAAAATTCAACAAACATTTTTATTATTGTATGAGATACACTGAGTCATTAACACTATCTCCTAAACTTATCAGAGCTGGAAAGTCATCCTTAATTCTTGACAATATAGTTCCACCTTAGAAAACCTTTTAAAGGAATCTAAAATTTATCTTAGGATGTACAGATTTCTATATAGCTGTGATACCAATTTTTGCTAACTTCTGATACATTAAATAGTATATTTGTGTTTCCCAAGTATATAGCCTTTCAAAGATGCAAAACTTAAAAACATCTAGGTGGCTGTAGGCTAAAGTCACGATTTGTAAACTTTTTAGGCTCAAGTATTGGGCTGTCCCTTACTTATTTTCCAGTCATTTGTGATAAATGTGCATAACAATCTAACATGAAGCATATTTACTTTGGATATATATATAATCTAACATGAAACAGTCAACCACACAATGCAGATACTTTTGCAAGTGGATATCTGTGCAAAAATGGTTCTTACAGGTGTGTTATAAATGTACTACAATACTTAAGATTTGCTCAACCACTGTGCAGTCCACACAGTATCACATAAGGTACATCTACTGACAGGTATATTCTTCTTCAATGGCACCCTAGAAGGACAACAAACTTGAATAAAAGTTCTTTATGTCATAAAGATAATGGACTAAGAAGTTACTCTATACTACGATGAACTTTTTTTTTTTTTGAATTTTAGGGAAGGGTCCACAGGGTGTTCAGGGTTCTCACTACTAGATCACACTTGAAGTGATCGGTCTGTTTACAGCTCCCAAGAGCTGGGATTACTGGTGCAGGGCACCACACCCAGTCACAACTGCACATCAGCGTGGGGGGGGGGGGTGACAAACCCCGGGCCCCTGAGGCTGCCTGCAGTCGCTTTAATCTGCTGAGCTATTTGGCCTAAGATGAACATTTAAATGTGTATCAGAGATAATAACAAAACCAAATAGTTCTAATATAATAATGTAGAGCCGGGCGTGGTGGCGCAGGCCTGTAATCCCAGCACTTGGAGGCTGAGGCAGGAGGATTATTGTGAGTTCGAGACCAGCCTGAGCTACAAAGTGAGCTTAAGGCCAGCCTGAACTGCATAGTGAGACCCTGTCTCAAAAAGACAAAAAAAAATTTTTTAAATAAATATAATAATGTCGTGATTATTATGCTAAAATGTTATGCTGCCCTTAATCTCATGTTTTCTCTGTAAAACCTTATAACTGCTATCTGTTAAAATTCTGTAAGGATTCAACTTCTAAGACAACCATGACTAGTATAAAGAAATAACAATTCCCCTGAGATTGAGATAGATCTGTCTGTCTGTCTGTCTGTCTGTCTATCTATCTAATCTAATCTGATCTGATCTATCTATCTTTCCATACATAGATAAGATGGTGCAGCTGATAGCCTGGATATTTAAACTGAGGTTTGAAGGCTAAAGCTAGAAAGGTAACTTGGCTTAGAGGACAGCTAACATTTTGGACCTGGCCCTCCCAGGTCAATAGAGATCCAGGACACAGAAGGACCTTTCTACAGCATCCTACAACTTTTGCAAGCCCCCCCAACCTCCTGAGAAGGGAGACTCTAGCGGATGGACACAAACCAATAAACAGTGTACTACAAAGGAAGCAGCACCAGGGAGAGAAGGATCTCCCACAGGAAGCCATGTGGTCAAGCAAAACAGTGACCCATCTTGGCAACTGACCATGACAGAGAAGGTGAGAGGATCCATACACGGTTACAAAGTAACCTCCGAAAAGCCTTAGGGATCTTGAAAGATAGCAAGAGGCTAATTTTGATTAACATCAGTCTCTTTTTTGGTACTAGGAATCAAACGCAGGGCTTTGTACTTGCCTAAAAGTACTGTGCCACTGAGCTATATCCCCCATATATCTCACTTGTAACTTGGACTCATACATCCAGCAAAAAAGTACAACAAAAAGGTGTATAAAAAACAATACTGTAGTAACAAATGTTAGATATAAAAAGGGGGCTCCAATTACTCATTCCTGTTGGCAGTTTCCAGATACAATTATAGCTGATGACTACTATGGTTCAATGTGGCTAGAAAGCTACAGGGGGAACCACAATAGCTCAGCAAGTCTTTAAATTCCTTACCTAAAACTGACCTTTAAAACCACCAAACTGTCCATCTTCTTACAGCTAAAGCTTGAGGGAATTATGACAAAGAAATATCAGACTTACAGATAACCTCAATTAATAAAATAGTCTAGGATGTATCTATTCAAAATCATTATTCCAATCTCTTAAGGGTAGTGTCTAGATGCAGCTTCTTTCCCCAATCTGTCTTTCTAGTCTACTGTTCATGCTTTGGCCATATGTGTTTTAATCTCTTGTAAAAGGTTGTTTAGGTTCACCTAGAGACTGCCAAACTCCAAGTAATCTCAATGCAGATGGAACCAATGACAAACACAACAGATTCCTCAGGATCCACTAGATCAGCCTTATAAAGGGGATTCATTAACTGCTAAACTACAACATAACTTCTATCCAAGGCTCCTTACGTTAACCCTCTCAAGAAGGCCCTTGACTGTAATCTTCTCAACTCAAAACAGATAGATTAAAACCATACCCATTCTTCCTAACCACAGGAATAGTTCTTCAGAGGGGAAACATTATAGGCAGCTGAATTAGACTGAAATTAGTACACAGTCAGAGAGGGACCAGGCTTTCAAGAAATCAGTGAAAAATAATGACATCAGAATTGTGACTGAATAAGAGCTTGCCTGGCAAGTGCAAGGGTCTGAGTTCAATCCCCAGTTCTGCAAAAAGTAAAAGAAAATTAAACTCCATGACCAAGTAGGATTCATCCCAGGGATGCAGGAAGGCTTCAACATATGCAAATCAATAATATGCATTTATTCTACTGAGCCATCTCCCTGGCCCCCATAATTTTCTTAATGATTTTCTGTACTGTGTTTGCTAATATCTTATTGAGGAGTTTTGCATTTATGTTCATTACAGAGATTGGTCTATCGTTTTCTTTTCTGGTTGGTTGGGCTTTTCTCTGGTTTTAAATCAGGGTAATACTTGCTTCCAGGAATTAACTTGTAAGTATTGCTTCCCTTTCAGTTTCCTTAAAGAGTTTCAGCATTAGTAGCCTTGATGCAGGGATGGTTCAACATATGCAAATCAGCATATTAATAGAGCCAAAGACCAAAATCCCATGATCATCTCAATAGATGCATAAAAAGCATTTGAAAAAGTCCCACACTCATTTATGATCAAAAACCTTTCAAAAAATTACCTTACAACTTTGGTTATATACCTACTTAGCTCAGCACATGAGTACATAAATCACTTAAACAGTATCTGTCTAAAAACTAGTAAGATTAATTAGCCCTACATTTGCCTAACCTATTCTATTATATATAGACAGTTGAGTTAGACAGAAGTATTACAGGCAGTTAGATATGGCTAGGCCCTCTAGAGAACAGGGCAAAGGTGAAAGCATGCTAGTTATGTATCCAGAGCCACATCTGTTGGAAGCAAGGCTTCTAGTTAAAGATGGAATGACCAAGCCTAAGATAAGCTGTAACACCTGGTGTGATAAAGTCTAGATAAACAACATCACCTCAGTATGTAATCAAGATGGTTGAACTAATCACTTCTTACAAAATTCTTTCCATGTAAACTTGCTGTTTGCCATCAGATCAGTATTACCCACCCAAACAGCCATACTTACAATCTTATTGGTTGATTATAGCTATGACCTACATTAACCCACATGGCTATGCTCTGTAAAACTTCCTCAAAGAAGTAGGATTCTCAGCAACCCACTTTTGAGTCCCCTGCTGTCTCTCAAGAGCTCTAACTCTCCTTGCTCAATGGTATTTCCTACTCTGCTGTTGTTCCTTAAAATTCATTTTTCTATTTTAAAAAATGCAAACTTGACATCTAACAGGTTAAAAGTTAAATTTCCCTTATATCACATTTAGAGGTCCCAATATATCATTCCTGTATCAATTTTCCTTCCCTTCAACACTGAGGAACCAAGAAAAGATTAACTAATGTTCAGGATGTGCAGCATCATCCAATTGCCAGTTTTCACAATGTACAGTTCTGGACCCCCTGGATGATGTCAAGAAGTCTCTAATCCTTATCCTAAAGTCAGCTGAGATTCCAGGAAGAGCAGAGCACTCCACCATGGAGTCATTCCTGCAGTGAAAACAACCTCCTCATGGCAGCAACTTAAGCTTCCTCTCTCAGCAGGAGCTATCTTCTCATACAGAAACTGAATTGTTTCCTCAAGGAATGACTACTCTCACTCACAGTATGTGGTAGAACCAGTCCGGAGATAAGAATCTACTTACTGGCCCACAGTTTGACTGACCAGGATTACCTACCCTGCCAGCTAGGTAAATCCCCAGCCCTTGCCTTTGCTTGTTCCTCTTTTCTATAAAACCCCAAGATTTCTGTTAGTCCCTCAAAAGCCTTTGTTTTTATTGGGGAGAAGATTTGAGTCCAAGACTTTTCCATTAAGCTATATCCCCATTATTTTAAGAAAATATTTTCCAATTTTTTTGAGGCAAGATCTTACTAAATTGCACAGGTTGGGCTGGAATTTGTAATTTTCCTGCCTCAACCTTCAAAGATGCTAGGATTACAGGTGTGTGTCACTGCACCCAGCCTAAGACAGATCTTGACTCTATACATGGGTCCTTCAGGCATGGCTATGCTAATCAAAAACTCCTTGGGGCTGGGGAGATGGCTCAGTGGAATAAGTGGTTCCCTGGCAAGCGCACGGGCCTGAGTTCAATCCTTGGTCCCACAAGAAAAAAGAAAAAAAAAGAAGAGATCTCTCAAAAACTCCTTTACTGCACTTTACCACTGCTGTCTCCTTGACTGGCATTTTTAGACAAGATGCTGTGCCTGATGTGTTGGGACCCCAGAAGCCAGGACTTTGGGCCCTAAAACTTTCATTCTTTCTGTTTACTTCTTACCCAAACTCCAGAAGGTATTGCTAGACTGATGTTTAACCAAAACAAAGCTTGTCCTCAACAAGACCAACATTATGTATTCTGCACATAAATGTTTTCAACTCTAATCAGAAGCAAAGTTGTACAGACAAATAACTCAGTGGTATCCCAAATTTTCTGATCAAGGAGATTACGGGGCCACAGAGGAAAGTGATCAATGATGTAGAGTGTGCCTAAGGAAAGTCACATGGAGAGAAAACATTCTCTCAGGCTTTCACAGAGAGCGAATTGGTCCAGCAATGGCTGTGACTCATTCACATGGCTGACACTGACTAAAGATCTATAAACTGCTGTACAGGGTTTCAGGGTAAACCCTGAGGGGATTTGACTGACCTTATCAGATACAAAAGTTACATTTTTTGTTATATAGGTCTTGCTTTTTCTTGGTCTTAACCATCCAGCAGAAAAGTATAAAAACAAGATATAAAAAGTAAAGCCATATTAATGTGCTAACGCTTTAGTCCACTGAGCTATTTGGCTGGCCCTTAAATATTTTGGCATTCTTTAAGCTCTCAAGTCAACAACTCTGACATTGCCAGTCTTGCAGATAAGCCAATACTATTATGGACTACTGGACTATATTGGATTACTTTGCTGAATTCACACACCTACAATATTTGAATGGCAAGGGAATACTCATCTGACAAAAGTAAAAAAGGAGGATATTTGAAGGACCTTCATTTGAAGAACCATTTTGAGTGAAACAAACAAACAAACAAACAAACAAAAATATATATATATATCTGTATATACAAAATAGGATAGATATACAGCTACTTTCTCTTAGTTCAATGAGAAGATTTGTACTAATAGTGTTTACACAAGATATCATATTTGCATCTTGTACTATGAATAACTATTATGAAAACAACAATATGCAATGTTTTAATTATTGTAACTGTCCTACTAACCTGTTTTGAAACTGTTTCATTGCTATTTCTTTCTCAATAAAATATAAAAAGACCAGCCAATAAGCCATTTCTTTTTTCTTTTTCTTTACAGGTACTAGGGACTGAATCAAGGGCCTTTTCATTGACTAGATCCTGAGGGTTTCTCATTGTTTATTTTGAGACAGGGTCACATGTGACCTAATTACTAAGTTGCCCAGGCTGGAGTTGAACTTGTGCTTTCTTGCCCTCAGCCTCTCAGAGGCATCATGATGCCTGGCTAGAGCCAAAATTTTTTTATGTATATCATAAGCAGAGCAATAATCTAAATTATGTAGGATTCTTTTTCTTTCTTTTTTTATTGTATTTAGTAAAGGATCTTGTACTATGGATCTCATTACACAGATTGGACTCGTACTGACCCTCCTGCTTTCAATCTCCCAGATGCTCTGATTACAGGCACATACCACCAAGTCCAGTTTCAGTCACCTGTCCCAGCACACCCCAGGGGCTAGGCTGGCATGGCACACAGGGATGGCTGCTGAGCCTGCCTAAACAGACACATTAGTCTGCTGAGCTATCTGGCTGGCCCTTAAATTATGTTGGATTCTTTAAGCTCTCTGAAATCTGACATTTTAGTTAAATGTACATAGAAAAATGTACATAGAAAAATATATTTTCTGATCCATAACACTGTAAGACATTCTAGCTTTAGAGAAATTGTGAAATAAAGATAAGAGTATATTTTCAATTTATTGCAGATTGTCATGGAATAATACCAAAGTTTATGAAATTTTTTCTGCAGCCTAATTTACTATGATGACACATTAATAAATACTTTTCCATTTTATTTTGAAACAAATTATATTGGCCCTGATTTCTGTAAAATTTTAAAGTGTTTCATTATATCTCTAAGAATATCCTATGGTGTAGTTTGCAAGGTTTTTGAACACCTTGGAAGAAAACTGTCAAACAAAAACAAATGAATAAACAAAAAACCACCAAACCAATTGCTAAGAGTTGATGCAGCATAGAAAAATAATGTATGGCTATACACTTTTCAATTTTTGGTCCTGTAAGGGAAACTGGCATGGAAGATTATTTTTTAAGTTTTAAGTAGTGAAAAATAAGCTTGTAGTCGTAGGGCACCCCTACAGGATCTGGTTCAGTGATAAGCATAGCTGACTCTCCAAAGGCTTTGCCATGTAGTCAATTAGTGAAGGGGAAATTTTAAGCTAAGCCAGCCCTGTCCTCTCTGACAGAAGAACTGACACTAAAGGTCGATGTGTTGTTATATATACCTTATAGTTAAATGGCCATTCGTCTATTCTGGAAAAGAAGCATTTCAAAGGAAATTTAAAAAACAATGAATAGATTTGACCTGAAAGAATATGTGCTGAAAGAATTCAAAGGAAGATTTAATAAGACAAAAACAAAAATTTGTTTCATAACACACAAAAGAACTAATATAAAATTAGATTTATATTACACCAAGTATAGGTTATTTTACTGATATATTTCACTAAATGAAACCATTAAAACTACTGATTTAGTACTAACATTTGATAACAAAGATTCTAATGGGTTAACCCATTTTGAAGTGACCTTGGTATGACTTACACACAATAAAATCAACTGTTCAGTAACACAGATGGCAGACTAGACATTGCCAATGTTTTTTAGGCTTAGAAAATGCTTTTAATTTTTTTTATTTCCCCATGCTGTGTTTATTGCTTTACATATGTCTCTGACTGCCAAAGAATTGTTAACTAATCGGCATGAGATTCATTTTGTTAGTACACAGCTGGGTACTTTAGTCATACAACATCTGCTTCTTTGCATATATTTTGCCTTTTCTTCATCTATCTCAAAATGGTTTCTCTTGTTATCACAGTAAAGTGTATATATATGATCCCTCTCAATATTTGGAAGTTAAAGTTGGTAATCATCATTATATGTATTATTACTGCATAAAATTATGAATGCTTTCTTTCTTCTTTCTTTTCTTTTTTTTTTTTTTTTTGTGGTGCCAAGGATTGAACTCAGGACCTTGCACTTGCCAGGAAGGCACTTATTCTACTGAGCTATCTCCCTAGCCCATGAGTGGCTTCTGAATGAGTGAAAAAAAAAAACCATCCAGCATATCTAAGAGTTAGGAAATCTGGCTTTAATACCTATTTCTAAAATAATATAGTTGAGGAAAAGAATGAAATTCACTAAGAATCATACAATAATCAGATACTGTACACTTATATTTAAGCTGGGTGAAGACATAATGAAACAGTAACTTAAGCTTCAAAATGTTAATGTTAAAATGTTGAATACCTATAAAAAAGAACATACTTTCTCTACCACCAAGACTCAGTATTTACTATATTCTTAACTTTCTCATAAAGGAAATAATCATAAAATGAATTATCCATGTCCCTAGTTTCTCTTGTTTTTTCACTGTAGATAAATACATGTTAGAACAACATTCTACCAAACTACAGAATATAGGTCTATAGGCTCAAATATAAGTCACTCAGCTTATGATATATTCTATTCCAAATTCTTGTTTTAAATTGGTTATACGTCATAAAGCATTTCTCTATGGCAATAATGGATAAGGGTAGTTAGATCCCAGGCCATTCTTAAAAGCCAAAACAGCCAGGCGTGGTGGCGCATGCCTGTAAACCCAGCACTCAGGAGGCTGAGACAAGAGGATTGTTGTGAGTTCAAGACCAGCCTGAGCTACAAAGTGAGCTTAAGGCCAGCCTGAACTGCATAGTGAGACCCTGTCTCAAAAAGACAAAAAAAAAAAAGCCAAAACATAACTGAGTGTAAAAACAATTCACTACCCAGATATCATTTATATTATGCTACGACAAAATATAATCCAAAAGTACATCTAAGTAACAAGTCTTCTCAATCACTGGCAAAACAGCAAGAGTGCTTCAGTTTAGCTTCTCTTTTGTTTTCCAATAAGCCAAAACTCAATAGGATGAGAAAGCAGGTCAAACAATTGTGGAAAGTTCTGATAATAACAAGAATCTGGGTAGTAGGAGGCAGCACAATAGAAGATCCCATTGTTTCCACTAACCTGATAACTGGCAGGGGAAGTCTCACACATGAGATATTAGGAGAAAAGTGGCTTCAAGAATATCAAGTTTGAGCATTTGATGCTGAAACAGTAGATCTAATACCTTCTACCACCCAACCATACTCCTCACCTCAGCAGACAGCAGCCAACAATTATAGGTACCCCATCAGCATTAAGAGGTTTTATTACAGTCTGTCTTGCAGTAGTTGCAGTCTGCCTGGTTTATTGTTATCTGGTGTCAAGGGATGAGAAAGGGAGGAGACAACAGCATGTGTATAGGCCAGAAAGAAAACTACTTATTTCAAGAGCTACCAGGAAATTAGTTATAGTTGGAGCTAACAATGGGAAGTAAGGAGAGAGAAGGTCAGAGAGTTAGACAAGGAACAGACTAGGAAAGTCTTTTAAAAACGAATGTCTGGCAGTGAGAGCAGGGGAGGTATACTGGGAAAGAACTGTAGGTAGTAATAGTACAAACAGAAGGCCAGTCTCTCAGTTTCTAAACTATAGCTTTAGTGTTCAAACATACAAGTAAAAAAATGATTAATTCTATATGCTTTTGAACTGAGTTGCTGAATATACTATTTAAATTTTTAATGTATTTTTCAATGTATACAAAGATAGCTAGAGAATATTTTGGCTAGTGCCAAACGTAATTAAATAATAAGAAGATGAATTTTAAAAGGTATGCAGTCTTTATTTATGTTCTACCTTCTTGCCTTCTCTAGTATCTAGGAGGAAAAAAAAACAAAATATAAATTAATCAGACTGATGAGACAGACAAGAAAGAAATAGGAGGGAAGCAAGGGTTTAGAATAAAGATATTTAATTAGTCAATGAAGCAGTAATCAGTTTAAAAGGTAATATGTACTTGTTCTGATTTTAATTTTATTTTATTAAATATTGTAGATAAAGATGAGTTTGTTCCATTCCAGTTTTGAGAAAGAGATACAAAAAGATTACAAAGAAATTAAAATTCCAATACACTAGTATTAAACAATATATATAAAAACTAGGCTAAGTATGGGAATAAAGTCAATCCAAAAAAGAGGGCCGGCCAAATAGCTCAACAGGTTAAAACACCTGCAAGCAGTTGCAGGGGCCAGGGATTCAATCCCCAGGTCTGCTGTGCCAACCCCACCCTGGGGGGTAGGGCTGAGACCACAACCGAGACTGGGCGTGGTGGCACTATGAGCTTGTAATTTTAGAGTTCTTGGGAGGCCGTAAAGAGGCGGATCACTATGAGTTGCATCTAGTAGTGAGACCCTGAACACCCTGTACTGTAGACCCTTCCCTAAAATACAAAAAAAAAAAACAAAAAAGAAAGATGGATTAAAAAAATTTGTTTGTTAAAATTACCTCACTTTAAAGCATTCTGAGAATATTTGCTAAAATACTGATTTCATTCTTATATGACATCTTTAATGTCTTTCAAACAACTTTTTTTTTACATTTTTAAAAATTTATTACAGAAAAAGACACTATCGCTAATGTCCTTCAGAAGTACTCTGTTCTTACCCCACCCTTCTATCACTTTCCAAAGCGCTTGTCTTTAGCTGTCCTGTCATGGCTGCCTTGATGCTTTTAAAGTTACTTCAATTATGTAATGCCAAATGTTTCAGGTTCAAACAACTCTTTAGAAGGACATGCATCTATATTAAACTACTGTAGGAGGAAAAAAGATCTATGCACTCATCTTTATGTATATAATAAGATACACACACAGGGAGGACAGAATGAACAAAACATAAAACTAATTCATCTAGTCAAAATAAACAATAAAATATAATTACTGCCTTTCCAAGGGACAGCTCTGAGTCTAGGAACTCCTGTAATACAAACTGCAAAAAAAGACCTTTTCAATTTCATTAGGTTGCTCTTAAATACAACTTTCAAAAATCAGAATTTTAAGAATGATTTCTTGTAAATTGGGCGACTAAAATTCCGTTCCAAAAAGTAGTTTGACAATACATACATATGAACACACATACAAACTGATGTTTGTTCATTAAAGAAGCATGAAATGGGGAAAAAACAAATAGCATTAAGTATCCTCCGTTAACTTTTTTTTTTCTTTTAAACTATAGTACAGGATCTACAGGGTCTCACTACACATAGCAGACTCGTAGTAATACTCCTGTTTTCAGCTTTCCAAGCGCTGGGATTATAGCCTTGTACCACCACACTCGGCTCAGTCACTACCTTAGCACAAGGACCAGCAAAACAAGCTGGGGATCAAACCCCAGTCCCTGTCCAGTCTCTGCGCCTGCCTAAGCAGGCACTTTAATCTGCTAAGCTATCTGGTCAGCACTCTCCCATTAACTCTTAACATTACCCAGCTTAATTGTTAAATGATAGTTTCCATTTAAGTAAATGAAAAACTTAAATGCCTCAAATAGCCTACTATTTCATTTTTGAATACTTCAAATCTTTTTGATGATCTATAGATTAATTTTATTACTCATGTTTAAATAAAAACATAAAATGACTAGTTTTTACATCCTGCTCACTAAGGTATATAAATATGTGACCTGCTTCATCATTCTTATAAACCAAGTTAGTCAAAAATAAATAAATAAATAAAATGAACCAATTTAGCCATTAGAGAAATTTGTTTTTATCTAATGCTTTCATGTCTTAATTTGGTCTTCTATTCATAAAATATATAAATGTATACACACACATACCTACACAGGTATGAGAATTATATGCATATATACACATATTACATTAACATGAATATATTTCTTACATAATGAACTATAGTTCAGTGAAAAAATGATAGCCAGGCGTGGTGGCGCAGGCCTGTAATCCCAGCACTCGGGAGGCTGAGGCAGGAGGATTGTTGTGAGTTCGAGACCAGCTTGAGCTACAAAGTGAGCTTAAGGCCAGCCTGAACTGCATAGTGAGACACTGTCTCAAAAAGACAAAAAAAAAAAAAAAGAAAGAAAGAAAGAATGATTGTTATTCAGCCCTTTAATCATACTATAACTTTCATGATTTATATTTGACATGAAAGCTAATAAGCATTCATTTTGAACTTTGTACATAATATTAAATAGAAGCTCTAACAACTTTCAACAGTCATTATTTTCAAACACTGAATTCAAGCCCCACAGACTCACTAATATAAATTTAAGATGCTATTCCAAAAAATCCACCATTTATGAAAGATCTACAACCTCACAATTTCAATTCAAAATACCAGAATTTCATTTGTTGCACTTTTTACCATCAAGTAGGATGGTAAAAAAGGTCAGAACTATTTCAGTTATTTTTTGTTCTCTCTCTTCAGGAATGGTTTATATGTTATCCTGAATTTTTCAAATCCTAGACATTTAAGTATAAAAGCATACCTGCAGTATCAACTGCGTTTAATTTCTCTTTTACACTAGCATTTTGGTAATCACTCAAAAATGTTTATTAAATGAACAGTTGAACCAAGAGTGACTGAATAACTGATATGACTAATAATATGCTAAAAAGTATCATGATAATGATTTAAAGGTAATAAAGTACTTCTCTAAGTTGCCCTTTCATTTCGGCAGGTATCAATTTATAAAATTCGTACACATTTTCAAAATGTTTACAGTAGGTTAGCAGTTATAAAATAGACACTTCCAAATATACACATGAGTATTTCTAAGCACAAAATGGAGGATAAAGAGATCAGGCCATTAGTATGTTCATAATTTTAAAAATCTTATTATACTTATTATGCTGAGGTTCAAGAATTCATTTAGTCATTTAAAAGTCAGTGAAGAATAATCACATAGAGTGAAATTCAATGGAACAAAAAGCTAAAGAGGTTACTGCTATGAATAAATGCTTACTAAGTGCCCACTATCTCTGGGCACTATGCTAAATACTAAAATCTAATTTGCCTTGAGGAAAAATAATTTACAAATTCTTTTTCTAAAATATGTAAAGACATGTAGTCCTGGGAAATGGAGTACTAATGGGAAAAAGGAAAATAATCAAGAAAACAGAGATTCCATCTTGATTTCTGCTATTTAAAAAATAAACTACCCTACAATTAAAAAAAAAAAAAAGGGGGAAGTATCAAGCAAAATAATATGTGAATGTTTGCAAAACTCATACATTGTATCACAACTAAAGATACAACTAATGAAGTCAAATGTGATACAGTAAAGACAAACATTTTGTAAGAACAGGACATAC
>PVKA01011482.1:15620-60814 GCA_004027165.1 Ctenomys sociabilis
GAGAGAGAGAGAGAGAGAGAGAGAGAGAGAGAGAGAGAGAGAGGAGGGAGAGAGAGGAGGAAGGGAAAAAGGAAGGGCAGGGAAGAGAGGGGAGTGGTAATAGACAAATAAGACACTAATCCTTGGCTTCAGCATCTTACCAAAGAGATAAGTAGTTACATTTCAGCATTAACCAGTGCTATAACAATGATCAAGGAGCCAGAGGGGACAATCAGGAAATTCCTCTAAAAGGTTGTCAGAGACTGAAATGAACAGTTAACCAAGAAAACAAAGGAACAAGTTATACTATTTTTGAGTTGAATATTATAAAATATATTTTAAACTACAGAGAGATGAGGATCAGACCATGTTTCCTGAAACATGCAATGGGGGCAGTATGGATGAATTAAATAACATATGGGTATAAATAAATGAAACATAAGAATTAATCACTATTATGGGAATGTACATGCTCTAACAGCAGGGGGGTTTATTTTAGTCTATTTTACCACCACTTATGGATCACGGTAAAAATGGCCACAATTTAGCACCCTCTCATAACTACACTTCTTAAAATGTGATTCTAGGGGGTCAGAGAGATGGCTTAGTAGAATAAGCACTTCTCTGGCAAGCACAAGGGCCTTTTGATCCCTAGTTTCATCAAAAAATTAAAAATAAAAAATAGAGCCATATCACAAATTTATGGGGACTGGAGAGATGGCTCAGTGGAATAAGCGCTTCCCTGGTTAAGCACAAGGGCCTCAGTTCAATCCCCGGTTCCGCCAAAAAAAAAAAAAAAAAAAAATGTGATTCTACAGCTCCTCTCACTAAAAACCAGAGCTTTGTATTCCATCCTTTGAATTTCAGTGCACTTGTGATTTGCTTTTGCCAGCACAACACAACAGAAGGCACGCTGTTCCAGGTGCGCATCTAAGCTTCAAAGGTCCAGTGCAGTGTCTCTCAGAGCACTGTTGCTGCCATGCAAAAAGCCCACACTACGCTGTCAAGTAGTAATACAACCTAGTCAAATCCCATTGCCTTAGGGAAAAACTACACACACACACACACACACACACACACACACACACATTTTTAGTACAGGGGCTACAGGGTCTCACTACACAGATTGGACTCTTAGTGATCCTCCTGTTTTCAGCCTCCCAAATGCTGGGTGGGATTACAGGTGCATGCCACCAGGCCCAGTCTCAATCGGCATGCCCCAGGGGCAAGGCCAGCATGACACACTGGGGATTGAACTCCAGTTCCTGCATCTGCCTAAACAGGCAGTTTAGTCAGCTGAGGTATTGGTCCGACACTGCAAACTTTTTCTGCAGTGATCCAGATAGTAAAAGTTTTAGGCTTTGATATATGATCTTTGCTGTATAGTCTTCTTTGGCTTTACAACTCTTCAAAATATAAATGACATTCTAGGGTGAGGGAGCATACAGTAACAAGACACAAGGGTTGCCAGCCCCTGCCCAATACATCAGCCAAACAACCCATAGATGCAAAACGGATCTACTGACCACAAATGCTGAAATGAGCTCAGCTAGGACTCCCTCCCTCCCCCCCCCCCCCGCCTTAAGGGTGGGTCTGGTAAGGCATGGGGAGCTGGGGATTGAACTGCAGTCCCCTGCTCCTGACTGGATTTGCCCCAGCATGCACTTAAACAACTGAGCTAAACTGCAAGCCCCCTCAGCCAGGACTTTTAAAATAAAAAAAATAAAAAAAAAAAACTCACCCACTAAATCCAAGACACACTGCCAATCTGCAGACTCATTAACTAAATAAGTGATCTTTCTTGTCACTACTTTTTAGGGTGGTGTTAATCATCAAAAACGTGCTGATAAACCATCTTTGGTGCTTAGAATAATACCTGCAATTTAATAGGCATTCACTAAATGTTTCATGAACATAATGATGAATATAGGAGTTGGGATATGACATTTTTGTGCCAGCATTTACAAACTCAAAAGTTTCCCCAGGCCAGATAAGTTAATTAAATAAAGTGATCAGTATAACAAATAAATTGGGAAACAGTAAAGGGAAATACCTGAGAGGCCAATAACAATCCTATCAAGGACAGAAAATGAGAGCATGAAGAGAAAGCAATAGAATCTACAGTATCTACAATAGAACAAAAAGATTTAGACAGAGATTGTGCTGGGTAAAAAGTTCAAGATCTAACATATTTTGTCTGCAGGTGACCACATTACAATCAAAGAACTATCCCTTTCAATAAATGCACTAGGGCAATTGCTATAATCAGAAGGACAACACTTAGTGTCAGCAAGACTGTACAGAAATTATACTTTATGTTTTGCTGGTGAGAATGTAAAATGGTATGGCCAGTTTGGAAAACAATTTGACCCTTTCTTTAACCAACTAAACATGGGGGCTGGGGATGGAACTCAGTCTAGCACATATGAGGCCCTAGCTCAATCCCTGCAACAACAAAAAAAGAAAAGTTAAAAAATATGTATAGATTTACCATATGACCCAATAATTATGTATTTGGATATCTATCTAAAAGAAAGAAAAACATCAGAAAACAAAATCAACATATTAAAAATCAATAGCATTCCTATACTATGAGCCTAAAAAAAAAAAAAAAAAAATTAGGTACCTAGGACTAAACCTAACCAAGGAAGTGAAAGACCTTTATAATGAAAATTACAGAAAGCTGAAAAAGACATTAAAGAGGACATTAAAAAGTAGAGACATCCCTTGTGCTTGGATTAAAAGAATTAATGTTGTGAAAATCATAATTATTGTCTAAGGTAATCAAAAGTTTTAATGCAATGCCTATTAAAACATCAACAGGAAAAAAAAAAAAATGCTCAGATTCCTATGGAATCTAATGACCAGAATAGCCAAAGCAATTATGAGCAAAAACAGCAAAGCAGAAGGCATTACGATGCTGGATTTCAAGTACAAAGCTATAATAAAACACAGAGCACTGGTATGCAGTCCAATGTAATAGAACAGAAGACACAAAAACAATCCCATATACATACACCCATTTGATTTTCGAAGAAAGAACCAAAATACTAGAAAAAGCCTCTTCAGAAAATGGTACTGGGTAAACTAGATACCCATTTGCTGATGATTTAAATTAGATCCCTTATCTAAAATCAAACCAAAATAGATCAAAGACTGAAACTATCGATTGTGGTGATAACTGTACAGTATTATAAAGATATTAAAATTCATTGAATTGTACAATTAAAACAGGTCGTGAAGTTTGTGTTATTTTAATCATACTTTAATAAGCTGTTGAAGAAAAAAGAATTGGCAAGATTAGGTACATGATTTAAAAAATACCTAGATTTTTGGCATAAGCAATTCAAGTGAACAGTTACCTTTTACTGAAAAGGCAACATGCCAACAAAAAGAGTAAGTTTACTGGAGTGATATAATGAATTTAGTTTGGGGTATACTCAAAATTACATATTAACAATATCCAGCTAATGATGTCAAATAAAGCAATATGAAGAAAAGATTTAGGATTCATTCATTCAACAGATGAGCACTGACAACCATATATTGTCCTAGAAATATGTAGTAGTTGTTCAGAAAAACCTGGCCTCTGTTTTCACAGAGTTCAGTGACGATGAAACCCTAAAAGAGAAATCGTCTTGGGTAAACACATAATTGAGACAGATCAACACAGAGGTGACAGGTTATTCCTGGTGTGACTGAATTCATCAAGATAACAGTATAAAAGCAAGAAAGAGGGTAAAGATTATGACACAGATTAGTACAATTTCACACCGAGAAAGCAGTGCCATGAAAGAGACAGAAGACCATCAGATAATAAAAGCAAGTAACTTTTGCTCAAGAAAGAGAGAAAAGTCAATCAATAGTATAAAATATCAGCTAGGCAAAGAGAGAACATATATCTGAGTGGATTTAATATAGCACTTCACTAATTCAACAAATATCCTTGGTGAACGTCATATCATAGGTACTTTGACTTTTATTGAGTGAAATGCAGGAGCCATTGCAAAGATCTAAAGAGAAGAATGAAAAGCCAATCAATCAATCAATGGGTCGGGGAGATGGCTCACTAGAATAAGCACTTCCCTGGCAAGCGCAAGGGCCTGAGTTCAATCCTTGGTTCCGCCAAAAAAGAAAAAAAAAATCAATCAGTGACTGGGTATGATGGTGATACTTGGAAGTAAAATCCCAACCTAACCTGCATGAGTTCCTGTTCTCTAAAACCAAAGAATGAATTTTAGGAACAAATGGAGATTGAAGGTAAAACTTTATTGGAAAGAAAAGTTTCTGTCAGAGAGGGACAGAAGGGGGACCCGAGCGGGTTACCCAGGAAGCTATCTCTTTTCAGGACTTTTATAGGGCAAAACCACAGGGGGCTAAGGTAGAGAAGGGGTCTCGCTTAGGTGGATGTGGGGTGGGACAAAACGATGGTCAACCAATGGAATTACAAGCACCATTGGTCAGGTAAAGTTGATTAGGCCCAGGACCAAATGGGAAGTGAGTCACACAGTAAGCGGGCACAAATAGGGACAGGGTCTCATTCCCTTCAGGGGTTGGACTAGTGACTCAATTGGGTCTTTTCAGGTGATCCCAGGTGCTACTCTTTTAGCATTTGTTTGCCCTAGGTCTGGTTCACAGCAGGAGCCCCCATCACTCCCAGAGTTGCAGACATCTTGTTTCCTGTATTATCTCTTTCAAGGGCCTGGCCCTGTCTGACTGCCTAAAAATATTTCTAGCTAACTTGGCTGCCTACAACATTGGTACACAACTGTAATCCAGCACTCCAGAAGTTGAGGCAGGATAACTGCTACAAATTAGAGGCCATCCTTGAATATATAGTGAGTTCAAGGCCAGTCGGAAATACATAGCAAGAACCCACTTTAATTAACTGAAGAGTGACATGACTTGCTGTTTTAAAAGGGTCACTCAGGATACTGTTATGAAGAGATCAATGACAATGACAAAAACTTGGAGACCAGATAGAAAGTTCAGATAGCAAACTGATCAAAAATGACAGTAAAAGGAATGTGGAATGGTCAGATTCCAAATAAATTGTAAAGGCAAGGCCAAAAGGACTTCCTGGTGGATTGCATTGTGAGCTGTAAGATAAAACAAGTAAATCAGAGATCATTGTAAAATACTTGCCCTGGATCGCAATTATTGCCATCAAATAGAGATGGGAAAGGCAGAGAGCAGAAATTCATTTATGGACCTATTAGAGTTGAGAAGTCTTTTAGAGCTCTGAGTGAAGATGTTAAATATCATTTAGATAGACGAGTTGTCATTCAGAAGAAAGTTGTTACAGTGAGTAGCCAGGGAGAGGGGAAATGGCAAAACAGAACAGGAAGCAACAAGAAATGTAGAAGAGGAAAACCAATGAACGTGGTGTCTTCAAAACCAAGAGAAGAAAACATATTTACCATGAAAGAATTCTCAATTTGCCCTTGGATTTCTCAATCGGGGACTGTTTTGCACTCCCTCATCACAGCAGGCAGGGAAGCAGGGTGGAAAGAAGCCCAGCATAATGCTCATGACGCTCGTTATGCACAGGGCTGCTCCCCTCCCCCCGCCCAAGTAAAATCCCTCTTGGCAAAGTGTTTAACTTTAGCCCTCTAGGAAGATGGTAAAAGTGCCCCCAAGTTTTGACTGTCAAGCAAGAAATAAGTTATCTATTAGGGTATCAAAAAAGTCTCACTTGGAAACTGCCCTTAAGACCAGCAGAGGAACGTGGTACAAATTCAACTGCCGGATGCTAATAAAACTGACTAGGGAGGGAGCTTCACTGTGCCTCCCATGACCTCTGCAAACTGAAGGCCAAAACCCAAGGTGAGGGAAAGCGGCCAGATTGAGGGGGAAAAGCCCCTCCCCTCCTCTAGTGTCCCTCCAGCACCCTCTACTGACAAAATTTAACATTGTGGCAGCTGGCTTCCGGGAACATGTCCACTGTGACAGACCAGACTTGGAGCTGTGAAGCAATAAAATGCTAACTGGCACATGCTCCTTTCCATTTTGTTTCTTACAAGGATTTAAAATGGTCACAAATTTTTTAAAAAATCATGTCCAAAAAACCACAGATAGTATAAGAAGATAAACAGTTATTAAAATTGGTTTACAAATTCTGACGCAATTTCTATGTGATTACATTTCTAAATATTATATGTATTTGTGAGGGGTTTCTTTGGAAAATAAGTTCAAAGTCTTAAAGTGAAACATTTTCAACCATATACAAAAAGGTAAAAAAGAAAGATGGCAATATATGAATTTGCAATTCTCTAGCTTGTCATCTATGTATGTATTCCGTAAATTTTCTTATATGTGTTAGTTTTTAAATTAGTGATATTAAGTTTTTTGAAGCAAACCAATCACTAAATAACAACACATGGGATTAACGCTGTATAGCCTCTTATGTAACAGGATTCTGAATTCCTTTGAAAGAGCATACATTAGAAGGAAATCATTTCTACAAAGTAAATCCTGAAGTTTTAGGTTATTTCCTAATAGCTGTGGATTTAGTGAGAATAAACCAAATGTTAATCCTTTCAAATGTTATAAACTGTACCAGCAAATTCACAGTGTTCCATATAATGATTTGGGAGTACAGCTCTAAAGATAAATAAGACACCTAAAAACAAAAGACGAGCCAGTGCAGCAGTTCAGCCCAAGGCTGCTTTCACACTAAAAATTTACAACTCCAGGATTACCTGGAGGCAGAATCATATCACCTGCTAAACAAGCTCCACATCATGCCTATCTCAATCAAGCTTCATTGAAGAGAAACTGAAACAGCTATGAATAGAGGAATGTTTTTCTCATTAAAGAAATCATAAAATACACCTTTTTTCTTATGGCACTGAAGATGAATCGAGGGCCTTACCCCTAGCCCTCTTCCTCTTAATTTTTTTAAATTTTGGGACAGGGTCTTGCTAAGTTGCCCAGGCTGAGTTAGAACTTGATATCCCCCTGACTTAGCCTCTTATCGAGTGATGGATTATACATATAGACCACCACATCTAGCTAATATAGCATTTTAGAAGTTCTAGAGTCAGAAGAATTTTAAAAGTCCAACAATTCCAATCAGATAAATACATTATAGAACAGATACTCATCCTACTGATATGGAAGTGAAACAATATCCATCTTATTTAGAAGGCAAGAGTTCTTCCTAAGTATTGTTAACAGCATCAAGTATCTTCTCACAACTTCTGCAGTGCCTGTTTTAGTGATATCACCTGTGAATGTTCCCAATTTTAAGTTTGAAGTTTAATGATTTTTACCTTTTATGATAAACAGAGAACTGTTCCTCTGAAAAAAAAAAAAAAAAAAAAAAGCCTTCCCTATCTTAAAGTCACAAATACATGCCCAAACATTGAGAGTTCTGCCCCATTTATGTAAAGGGGCCAGACCCTGAGTCCAAACAGGCTCTGCCACATTGCACGTGAGCAAATTATTTCATTTACATATGCTTGCCTGTTTTCTCATATGGAAAATGGAAACAACGGACATAATCAAGGGAGTAAATGTATGTAGAGTATAGGAACAAGGTCAAATATAAAATTATTAAGCATTTTATTTGCCTGAAACAAGTAGGGTGCGGGCAGAGATTCTATTTCCTTTCTCTTCACAGATAGCTAGTGGCCCCAGTGGTACATAGTGAATAGTTCAATTCTTTTCCAACATTATACGCAGTGTCATTCTGACATATATTATGCTTCCATAAAGATCTGTTTTTCTCTCCTCTTCTGTTATTTCACTCTATAAATATTGTTAAAATTCTCATTTTGATTTCTTCTTTAATCAATGAGTCAAGATTTTCTACCTACTTTGTATGTTATCTCAGTATGGGAAAATGGATACTAATCTTTTATTTTTCACTTTACTCAAATAATGTGAAAAATCCTTATAGTCTTCTGGCCTTAAGCAAGCTAAAACCCACAGGTCAAATCTCACCTATCACTTGTAAATAGAATTTACTTGTAAAAAGAATTTTACTAGAATATAGCCATACCCAGATATTTGCATAGATGTTTGCTTTCACCCTATAAAAGAAAAGTTGAATAGTTGTAATGAAAACTATAGAACCCACTGAGCTGGGGAGATGGCTCAGTGGAATAAGCACTTCCCTGATAAGTATAAGGGCCTGAGTTTGATCCCCAGTTCCACCAAAAAAAAAAAGAAGTAATATATAGAACCCACTGAACCAAAACACAGTATTTGCTATCTAGTCCTTTATGTTTGCAGACCCCTGGCCTAAAAACATGCTCGATTCTCACACATACTCAGTATGTACTTGAAAATTAAATGCTGACCTCCCAGTAGTTGGGATGAGGGTTTTGTATATACTCAAAAAAATTAAATGTTAATAATGTTTTATCTTCTCCATCCTTACTTATTTTTGTCTGTTGACTTGAGAATTACAGGAAGGTATACGTTACACTTTTCTACTGCAATGATAGATGTCAAATGTTTCTTGTAATTCAGTCAGCTTTTCAGTCCAAAGTTGAATTACTAAGTTCATACAGACTTTAGAATATGTCTCAGTAAAATCAGTATTTCCTCATTATATAGTATGCCTCTCAGCAATATAATATTTTGCCATAAATTATTTGTTCTGACAATATTATCATTGTAGAAATATTTTGCTATCTGCCTGGTTTTCCACTGTTTTCATTGCGACCGTTTCCCTATCCTTATTAAATGTTTTCTTATAAATATTTATAGCTCAATTTTGTTAGTCTTTTCAGTTGACTTTTGACTTTTAATTTATGAAAAGCCTAATATTCACTATCACTATTGATATTTGGATTTATTTCTAGCATTTCATTTTGTTCTATTTTTCCTATTAGCCTTTGTTATACTCTGCATTTCAGTTTCTTTTCATATTTCATATTTTTTCTCTCCCCATTCAGAAAGCATTTACTATTTTCATCCTTTTAATGTTAATCTTTAATTTTAAACATTCATATTTACTAAAATTCTATTTTTGGCTTCTTCCCAAATAATGGCAGGGCCTTAAGAGATTTTTGATCTAGTTATCTACATACTACTTATACTGAATTACATGTAGTATACAGCATTTTCACAATAGCCTGACACTGAGGTTTTCTGAAAATTTCACAGTGCCATTTTGTTTTTATTTTACATCATCATGTTTCAGTTTACTCCCGTATTTATGCTCCTTTTTACCACAAACCCTCCTTGAAAGATGAGAATTCTTCAATATTATTTGGAAGTAAAAGAGGCAAATGGTCTTTTTTTTTCATGTTTTTGTTTACTGTACCCTTTTGTTTTGTTTTGTTTTGCTTTTGGTACCAGGGATCAAACTTAGGACATTATATGCTTGCCACGCAGGCACTTAGGCTGCTGAGCTGCATCCCCATCCTGTCTGCTGTACCTTGAAATATCTTTACTTAAGACTGTATGTTTGAGAGTGTTTTATTAGAAACAGAATTCTAGGTTGGCCACCATTCTCTGTCATTTTGATTATTCCACTGTGTTCGGGGTACTGGTTTGGTCTGTTTGTTCTACTGGGAACTGAACCTCTCACTGCCAGGCAACCTCTGCTATTGGGCTATAAGTCTAGTCCTTTCCAGTTTCCATATTTTAAGATCTTTGTCTTTGTCTCTGTTGTGTCAACATCATTATAATTAAAGTCCATATGCCCAAGGATGGATTTCTTTGTATTTATTTGTTTGGATTCCAAAATACAAAAATTCCATTCTTCTAGAAAAAATTTCAGCCAGTAATTCCACCTCCCTTTCCTTTCTGCAGCATCTTCTGAAATGCATCCTGTGTATACCTGTCCTACTAGTTTTCATGTCTCTGCCTTTGTGCTGTTTTCTGAGTAACAGAAAGTAACAGTAAGTTTTCTCTTCTGCTATATCTGATCAGCTATGAAATATTATCATTTTTAAATATGGCTTTTTTAGTTTGTATTTCTACAGTGCTTCTGGTTCACTGTCAGAAATGTGTGGTAAAGCCGGGCGTGGTGGCGCATGCCTGTAATCCCAGTACTCAGGAGGCTGAGACAGGAGGATTGTTGTGAGTTCGAGACCAGCCTGAGCTACAAAGTGAGCTCGAGGCCAGCCTGAACTGCATAGTGAGACCCTGTCTCAAAAAGTCAAAAAAAAAAAAAAAAATAGTGGTCAAATTTTTTTTTTTTTTTTTTTTTTTTTTTTTTTTTTTTTTGATTGAACTCAGGACGTTGCACTTGCCAGGCAAGCACTTATGTTACTGAGCCTGTCTGGCCAATTTGCTAAGTACTTACTGCTTACACCTGTTTTCAAATTTCTGTTCTACTCTTTTAAACAACATTAAAATAACTATCTCATAATCTTCATTTATATTTCAGTATGTTGAAGTCTTTTTGGTTTGGTTCTTTGGTACATACAGTATTCTATATCAAAAGTACTGTTGTGACTCTCATTTGGATAATTTGTTGTAACAGTTGTTTATTACTGTGCTCCTCTATTTATTATTTAACTCTATGGCTATTCCCTGCAGCCTGGCTACAGATGTTCTCTTCTAGGTAGAATCTGAGTTTGAGCCTGTCAGCACTCGGGCCATTAAAACCCAGGTTCTTATCAACATTCAATTCTTCACTCAGGCTTTTTCAGATCACACAAGCACTGCTGAGTTAAACCTCAAATGCACATGAGAGGCCACAAATTCTCAAGCAGTTTTCTCTCTCTTCTCATAGCATAAGCCAGAGAGAAAGCTTTCTTTACATACAGGGTAAGTGCCTTTTGTTCTCTTCACACTTGGTCATCCTTCCCTGAAGGGGTCTCCAATCTGGTTCCCAATGTGTAGAATCTACAGGAGCCGTTATCTTAGTCCCTAGTAGCTCTGCTTTCAAGTTCCAGGTCAGCTAGTCTTCTACTAATGTCTCCTGGGTATCCACTAGCTTCACTTTCCTGGTCTCCTGATTGTTCCGTTTTTAAAAAACTGTATTTGATACAGGGTCTCACTATGCAGCTCCGACTCATAATGATCCTACCGTTCTCAGCCTCCCCAGAGCTGGGATTACAGGTGTGTGCCACCACAACGGGTCTTAATGGCCGGCTCAGTACACCTGGGGGCATGCCATGCCAGGGATCAAACCCAAGTCCCTGCTTTTGCCAAAGCAGGTGTTTAGTCTGCTGAGCTATCTCACCCATTCTTTTTTCTTTCCTTTTTTTTTATTTTTGTATTTTTTAAATTTTACTGCTTGTTCCTTTTAATACTCATACACTCATCTAAAATGAGTTTTTTGTTGTCTGGAACTTTTTAAAAATGTTTTGTAACTGAGGGATTCAGTCAGTCACATTTTCAGAAAAACAAATCTAACGAATGTTTCCTTCACTGTCTAATCTAGTGCTATAAGCTATACCAAGCTTTTAGACACTTTTCTAGTTTTAAGGAACTATTGCAGTATAAGTTTCTTTAGTCTCAGCCAATAGGAAAATTACTTTTACAAAAAGAACTTAATAAATTAGTCTACTTGGGAGGTGATGAAATGAAAGATATTTAAATATAAAATGTTTGTATCAGAATAATTAACCAGCTAACTGATCTAGTTACAATTAGGGAACTATTTTAAAAACATAAGATGATTTGCTTTAATAGTTTTCTATTTAAGTCAGGGCATATCATTTTCTAATAATATATCATACATCACAACCATACCAAAGTACACAGCGGTACTTTTGTAATTATGTTACCAAATACTTCTTTTCTTATTTTCAAGAAATATCACAGCTGGTGAGATAGCTCAGCAGACTAAGAGTCTGCTTTGGCAAGCACAGGGACCAGTGTTCCATCACTGGTCCTGCATGCTGTGCTGGCCCCACCCCTGGGCAGGCTGAGCTGGTGACAGAGTCTGGGAGTAGTGGTGCATACCTGTAATCCCAGTCCTGGGGAGGCTTAAAGCAGGAGGATGCCTCCAAATCCAAGCTGCATAGTGAGATGCCATACCAAATACATACAATGATTAAAAAAGAAGTATCACAAAGCCAAATGCTACATAGTACTTTGTATAATATTTGTCATTTCTATCAAAAAGCTTCCATTTATACTAATAAATGGCCTCATTTATGAACTACACATTAGAACAGCTCCCTATCTGATCACAGAATTCTGCTGAGTAGAAGGCCTCATTTTTTTAGTCAAATATCTGAATACCTACTATGTGTTGGGCCCTGTGCAGAGTACTAGAAATAGTAAATAAAAGTATTTAATTTCCAAAACCCAAACCAGTAATTAACCTAACCTGTTCTCATAGATAAAATAAGGAGAGATACAGAAATACATTTTTTATTACTATTGCAATATATTTTTTAAAACTTGTACTTTACCTTTGTGACTTAAATAACTGATATTTACAATGACTTGGGAAAGGCTGTAGCACTTCATATAGTAGTTTATAACTCTACAGAGGAGCAAATACGTGAGTGTCCAGGACAGCGAGACTGATGTTTCAGAACCAGCTGCTTCATGATAAGCCAGCTGACTGGCCACTATCAGTATCACAACAGTACTTTGTTTTTCTTGTTGTCAAGCATACAGCTAACACAATGAAAGCAGTAAATTGCAAGGAAAAACTGCTAGTGGACATTGACAAGATGATTCTAAAATTCACATGAAAACTTAAAGGATTAATAATAGCCAAGCCAATATTTAAGAATAAAATTAAGGACATATACTATCAGAGATATTGAGAATTATTATAAGACTACAGTAACTAAGAAAGCATGTTACTAAAGCAAGAATAGAAAACAGAATAGACTGAAGCCAAATTGTATTATCTAATACAACAACCACAAGAGATATGCAACAACAGGGTACATTGTCAGATACATCCTGTATCTGATAGGATACAGCAATCTAAGAAGTAAGTTTCTAATTTTTAAGGTTTTTTTTTTCTGCTTTTTTTTTTTTTTGAGTTATAGATCTTTATTTGAAAATTTGTCTGCCAATTTAGTGTTTTCCACCAACTTGTGGAGCAGAAACTTTCACAGGCTTCTCAATCTTCTGCATAGGCGCTGCCTTTGTGGGAGCCTTAGCAGCAGCCATTGCAGTCTTTTTAGATGCTGGCTTAGCCTTTTTTTTTTTTCCTTGGCAGCCCTGACAGCTTTCTCTCCTTTGGCTTTTCTAACTTCTGGTTTCTGATTTCTCTTGGCCATTATGTCAGCAAGAGATGCACCAGTGATGGCCCTCTGGAATTTGACTGCCATATTCTTTTCTTTTTTGCATTTCTTCTGACTGTCCCTGTTTGTGCTTTCTTCTGTAGAGGACAGTCCAGCTTATTTGCCAAGGATTTCTCTTGGAAAGGAATGAAGAGTCGCATTTTGCATTCAGAAACTGGAAAACCTTCCCATCAGTCCTGGTATAGCACCTCCCATGTCCAGAGTAGATCTTTGGAAAAATTCAAAGTTACATATATGGCTCACATTTGTGGCCTGCATTATATTTCTATTGGATAGACGGTATAATGTGTTCAGAAAAAGTCCCACATGTATTACCTGATTTATAATAAATGTATCTGAATGACCATAACAGCCACATGGGGGGAGTCAATCTTGAACTCACACATAATAAATAAAAGTCAATTTTAGATGAATTATGTATCTGAATGTGAATGTCAAAACAATAAGGATGTTAGAAAAAGACAGTATCTTCATTATCTTGGGTTAGGCAAAGATTGCTACACTGGGTATAAATATATTCTTTTTTAAATTAATAAATGGGGTTACACTAAAATTAAGACTTTTTGTTCATCAAAAGACAACAGTAAGAAAATGAGGCCAAGAGGTTGAGGCAGGAGGACTGCCAGTTGGAAGCCAGTCTAAACTACGAACTACACAGTAGGACTCTCACTTCAGAAATACACATATTACTAGTTATTAAAGATAATGTACACAGGCATGATGATGTACATCAGTAATCCCAGCACTCAGGAGGCTGAAGCAAGAAGACTGTTGTGAGATTGAGGCCAGATGGGCTATCCAATGAGTTCAAGGCTAGCCTGAAATGCATAATGAAATCCTATCTCAAATAAATAAATAAAACAAAACAAAGATAATTACACAAATTCAACTTTTAAATAGCCATAACAGTCAGTATTAGAATTAGTATTCAAAAAGTAAAGTATCCTGGGTCTAGGAGTATAGCTCAGTGGTAGGCAGCTTACTCAGCATGCATGAGACCTTGAATTCAATCAGCACAAAAGCAAAGAGGAAGGTTATCCTTAAGCTACTCTCAAATTAAAGTTAGTAATATATAAATGCACATTAGCAAATCTATGTCTTGTCCCAATTCACTGTTGTAAAGCATGAGCAGAGGTTGAAGTTTCATCTGGATTGTTGCGAAAAGTTTAAGTATAAAGCACTGTGAATGAAAGTAGTTGTCAGGGTTAGCTGCAGGGGTATGGGTGTTCTCCATTTTATTTTATTCTATCCTATTTTTTGAGGGTGAGGTAGTTTCAAAATTTTGTGCCCCGATACTTTTACAGAGATCTAATTGCATTGGTTATATGAAGCAGCTAACCAGTTCTTTAAGATACGCTCTCTAGCCAAGTCTAACTTTATTTAGACGCTATAGATGGACAAGCTGATTGTTTGAACCAAAATGGGAACATTAACAAACATCACAGCCCTCACTAATAACATTGTGATTTTGCAGTCAAGTGCAGATTTTCCTTTCAAAATAAGCTTGTGACTATTTTGTATAGCTTGTCTGGAAACTTCTGTAAATCTTATGTTTTAGTAAAATACTTTTTGTTATTCTAAAAATAAAATAAATTTAAATTAATAATATAGTTTGAATTTTCAGTACAACCATAATTTGTAGAAATAATGCAAGAGACAACTAAAAGAGAAGATAAAAGTAGTAAAAGGCAAACTGGTTTGAGATCCCAAAACTAGTATAGGCAGGCCAATCTTATGTCAGGAGGACAGCCATTCCTAGAATGCCCTCACTGTGAGTCCATCTCCTAAGACAATCCAGGTAGTCACTCCTCCCTGTGACTGAACAGGAATTCATCCAACACCCAAAGAAGAATCTGATGCCAACGGAAGATGAATATGATTGGGAGCCCTCCTAACAAGCCACATCCAAGGGAAGTAATTTCTTTCTGCCAGTGCTGTGGGATTGGGCAGGCCAGATGGTCCTGGCAAAGCGATCCTCTACAAGTACCCAGCTTGAGGGGCATCTCTGGCCTCTAAGAGCTAAAACTCCTCTGTGTGATCCAGATAGCTCTAACATAATATTTACCATAAAAACAATTGATCTAAATACACCAATCAATAGATCAATTAGAATCATGCATATAAACAATGTGACCAAATGTTACAAGAAATTTCCTACAAATTCAACAACGTTAAGTAAGATGAAAGTAAAAGGATGAAAATTTTATAGTATGCCTATAATCTTTGGCCAAAAAAAAAAGAGAATGGATTATTTAAAGAAAAAAAAAAAAGGAGGAATAGTAAATAATTATAAATGATCATACTACTGGAAAAACAATGATGCTAAATATAGCATACCAAGAACTTCAAAATGTAGGAAGCAAAACTTGACACAATTGAAAAGAAAAACAGACTCATCTACAATTACAGCTAGGGACTTCAATGTCCTCTAGTCAACAACTGACAACTATTAGAGAAAACTAAGCAAATGATTAAGAACACTTGAACAAAATGAGCAGAACCTAACTGAGGCAAATGGTGCACTCCACCCCAAAAGCGTACAATACAAATTTTTCTCAAGTACCAAAGGAAATTTTGCCAAGAGAAACCATATCTTAATTCATAAAACAAACCTTGACAAAAAATTTTAAATGGCAATAATTTATCTCTGACCACAAGAGAATCAAGATAACAATAACTAAAGAAAGTGACATACCTATAAATAATCCATATGTAAAAAGGTAATATCAAAGAAGCTTTTTCAATTTTATTTTTTTTAGTACATGTGTACTGTCCATGATTATGTTCCTCATGGAGATTAGTATATGTATATGTAATATATTAATTATTTTTTCATCCCCTCTCCTTCAGCTCCCCTCCTCAAAGGAACTTCTAAAACTAAATAGAATCAAGTGAAAATGAAAATACAACTTATAAAAATATGAGAGATTTGGCTAAAGCAGTGGGGACAGGAAAATCTATAGCATTAAACATTTACAGAAAAAAAAACATTTACAATAGAAGTAAGAAATGTCTCAAATCATTAACCTGTTATTACTTCAAGACTCTAAAAAAGAAGAGTAAAATAAACCCAAAACAAACAAAAGGAAAGAAATAGCTAGAAAAATTAATGGCACTGAAAATTTAAAGGCCAACAAAGAAAAAAAACTAAATAAAAAAGCTTATGCAAATAGTGAATATTGATTAACCTCCATTTAAGAAGACTCACAAAAATACTTTCAAACTGCAAATTACCAATATCAAGAATGAATAAGGGCATATCACTACAACAGACTCTGAAGTCTTTAAAAGCATAACAAAAATATTATTAACAACTTTATAGTAAAAAATATTCAATTTAAAAGAAATGGACAGGGGTCAGGGAGATGGCTCAGGGAATAAGCGCTTCCCTGGCAAATGCAAGGGCCTGTGTTCAATCCCTGGTTCAGCCAAAAAATAAAATAAAAATAAATAAATAAAAGAAATGGACAGTTCCTCAAAGACTACTCAATCAAAATGAAACTGATAATTTGAATACTGTAAACATTAAAGATACTCAATTTATAATATAAAAACTGAAAAAAGGAATCTCCAGGCCTAATGACTTCATTGGAGAATTTTATCATACTTTTTAGGATAAGTTAACACTAAAAATACACATGTACTAGTCTCTCCCAGAAAATAGAAGAGGGAATATTTCTCAGCTCATTATATGAGGCCAATATTATGTTTCCACTTACATTCATATTAAAACTTATACACGAATGTTCATACCAGCTGTATTAATTATAAAATTGGAATCAGTCCATAGTCTTTCAATAGGTGAGCAGTTCATTAAAAAAAAAAAAAAAAAAAAAAACCACTCAGCAATGAAATGAACAATTGATATGTACAACTTGGACGAATCCTAGGAAAATTACCCTGAATTTAAAAAGTCAACCCCGAAAGATTATACACTATACTGGATGATACCATTTATATAACATTACTGAATGACAAAATAATAGAAATGGAAAACAGACTAGCAGTTGCTAGAAAAACAAACAACTACAAGGAAGTGGGTATGGCAATTTCAGAGTAAGAGGAGAAATTATTTTGGTGGTAGAACAGTTCTGCATCTTATCTAGAGCAATGAATACACAAACCTATAAAAAAAAAAAACACAGCATTAAAGAGAAACAAGTACACATACAAATGAGTACAAGAGAATCTGAGAAAATTTGATAAGATGGGCAGACTACATCAAGGCTAGTGTCCTGTAATAATACACTATAGTTCTGAATGATATTACCACTGGTGAAAATAGAGGAAAGATACAATTCTTTCTTTCTTTCTTTCTTTCTTTCTTTCTTTCTTTCTTTCTTTCTTTCTTTCTTTCTTTCTATACTTAGGACAAGGCCTATAGGGTCTCACTACATAAATCAGGCTCATAGTGAATCTCCTGTTTTCAGCCTCCCAAGCACTGAGATTGCAGGCATGCCAGCATGCCCAGTATCTATCACGGTCTCAGGGACAGTACCACACACTGGGGATGCAAGCCCAGCCGCTGCACTCTGCCTAAGCAGGTGCTTTAGTTCAGAATCTATTATTTCTTAGAACTATATAGGATGTGTAAAAATTTCTGTTAAACAAAAACCAAGATTCCATCTCACTCTGGAATGAATGGCTAATATCAAGAAATCAACCAATGACAAATGCTGGAGGAGCTGTGGGGAAAAGGAACCTCCCTGTTGGTAGGACTATGGAATGATGCACCCACTGTAGAAGTAAGTGTGGAGATTCATCAAAAAGTAGAGCTGGAAGTCCCACTGGGTTGTTGCTCTTCTGGGTATTTTCCAAGAACAATTAAAAACATCATAAAGCAGTAATATATACACCCATGTTTATAGCAACACAATTTGCACTAGCTAAATCTTGGAAGCAACCCAAATGCCCATCAACTGAGGAATGGATAAAAAAAAAGATATGGTATTTTTATACAATGGAGTATTACTCAGCTATAAAAAAGATAACAGGCAAATGGATTCAAGTAGAGACCATACTTGTAAGTAAAATAAACCAGATGCACATGTGTAAACACATGTGTGAGAAGCTGAAAGAATAAATAAGATCCAAACTGTTCAATAGATATTACGAATAGGGAAGAAACTGTTCAAAAGAAAAGTGTGACAGAAGAAAGGGGAAAAGAAGAAGGAGGAAAAATGAGATAGTTGAGTAGTTACAGAGCTAGTTTCCTTTAGCTTATTGAAAAGAAAGGTGTGTGCTACTATTTCTGGACAATATTTCATGTCTATACCTTGTACACTGAACAGCTACTATAAATGGGATAATATTCAATGTATTAAGTATTTACTCTCCTTATTAGCCTGTTTTTCAATTGTTTTATTGTTTTTACCTTTTCTGTTTAAAATAAGAAATGAAGTCAAGTTTATTAAGACATTATCTCTTCACATTAAAACTCATACACGAATGTTCACATTAAAACTCATACACGAATGTTCATACCAGCTGTATTAATTATAAAATTTGAATCAGTCCATAGTCTTTCAATAGGTGAGTGGTTCATTAAAAAATATATATTAATGTCTTATATTATTAAGACATTAATACAATAGCAAGGTCCAAGCACATGATATGAGCCTGACATATAACATTAAGGGACAGAGAGAAAAATTCATGAATGAAATAATAAAATTTGAAGCACCTTCGTGTCATAGAAATGCACAGTCACAAACATTTTATACACACTGGGCCAGGGAGATAGCTCAGCAGCATAAGCATCTGCCTGGCAAACGTAAGGTACTGAGATTGATCCCCAATAAGAAAAACAAACAAAAATACATTTTACACATAGCCTCAGAGAGTGTCTGAAGCTCCTAAAGCCCAGATTTTATAAACTTTTAGTTTAGATTTTCTATTTTGAGAAACATACGCTAGTGAAAATTTTTACCTCTTTAGGGGGTAAGATAAAACAACTTCTCAAAGTCCTCTCTAATGATACTATTTAACGATTTACACTTGGTCAAACACATGGATGGTACTACCTCTCTCACTGTCAAACACATGGATGGTACTACCTCTCAGTGTCAAATGTAATGGCAAGAATTTTTAACTGAACATTTGGTTTATCTAACAGGATCCTTAAGCCTATGTACCATCTGTGATGGGTTTGAAACACATAAAAGCAGGAAGCTAGAGAAACTATAAAGATTTTCTGTGCTTTGTTAGTAAAGTCATACACATGTAGAGAAAAACAGGAAGCATGATAATCACTAGGGAGAAAAACGGGTAAATGCTCTAACATTGTACTGTGTAAGACTGGTTAGAAAAAACACTCAAATTAGCTCTTTTTCACAAAAAAAATGTTTCTGAGTGTAAGCACAGCCCTCAAAAAAGTTTTTAATCTATAAAACCATTAAAAATGTATTATAAGAAACAAAATTGTTACAACATACATAATGAAATGACTAAAATTACAAAAACTTCCTTAGGCCTCCAATGCAATCTCTGCTGATATTTCTCCCCAGTGGACAGGGCAGATCTTTGAGCTGGGTTCCCTGAAATGCAGTACAAACTGGTTTTTGAGTATTACTTGAAAGTGAACTATTACTAAGGACTATATCCACACATTAAAACTGGCTGAAATTGGCTGATTGTGAACAAAACCATAAAACATTCAAGATAGATAAACATTCTTCACTTAGTTTTTACAACATCCTACTGCATCATTACAAAAGATTTTTCTCCTACTTGGAAAACAGTAGGGTTAAAATTTCAAACCTCCTTTCATATAACCTTAGAAATTAGAAATGCTACCCATTCTTGTTGTTGTTTTTTTATTTACGTTTGAATTTTTTAACCTTCATGAGAGTTTGAGTCAATAAGATTACTATACATGAAAAATAGCCAGACAAGGAGGTGAATGCCTATAAAACCAGCACTTCAGAGGCTGAGGCAGGAAGCCTGCTGTGAGTTTAAGACCACTCTGGGCTACATAGTGAGTTCAAGGCCAGCCTGAACTGCATAGCAAGACCCTGTCTCAAAAAAAAAAAAAATATATATATATACTTAACCCACAAGAACTTTTCCAAACAGACGTGAGTCACTGTGTTTAGTTAACTATTCAATCTATAGCTCTTTTTGGATCTCTCTTTGTTGTAGTACTGAAGAAGAGACAATAAAACAACTAATAATATTAAAACTGAATTCCCTAAGACAGGGATTATTCTTAATATTCAACTCCTAATAGTACTAGGCTGTGCCTAAAGAATCCCTAGATCTCAAGGTTGGCAAGGGTCCTCATGGAGACCCAGCCAAGGCTTAGCTGCCATCTACAAGAATACCAACAAAAGGTCTTGCATCCTCTGTTTAACACTGCCAGTGTCTGGACATGTTGCTACTTTCTGAGACTGCCCACTCCATCCTCACAGTTCTGTTAGAAAAGTTTTCTCTTATAGAGAGTACAAATCTGTCTCTCTGTAATTTCCACCCACTAGTTCTAATTCTATCCCCTGGGACCACACAGAAAAATCTAATCTTTCTTCCATCTTCCATATGTCAGCCCTGCCTCAAATATTTGAAGATAATTATCTAGTCTCTTATGATCATTATGGGAGGCTGAAAAACATCCCCCTGCAGATGTTCACGTGCTAATCCTTGAACCTGTGCCTGTACGATCTTACACAGCAAAAGGGAATTTGCAGATCTGATGAAGGACCTTGAGGTGAGGAATTACCCTTACAGACCTTATAATCACGTAACTGGGAAGCAGGAGAGTGAAAGTGAGTGTGAAAGAAAAGAGATGCTCCAATGGATGCAGAGACTCAAGTGTGAGCCTTTAAGATTTAGGACCATGAGCCAAGGAATGCAAGCAGCCCTAAAAGCTTTGAAAAAGCAAGAAAATGGATTCTTGCCTTGAGCCTCCAAAATGAATGCATTCTTGGATTTATACTTCTTACCTCAAAAAAAATCTAAGGTAATTAATCCTTTACATCACAGAGTTTGTGGCAACTTGTTACAGCAGCAACAGAAAACTAATACAACCATTTTCTTTCCATTCTCTTTCTTCAACCATTCTTTAAAGACAGTTTCAAGTCTTGATTTTAGGATACTCACAATTTCTCTTTCGTCTACAACCTCATGCTTTCCTTCTCCCTCTAGGCTTGCATCTTATTTCCAAATCCAAAGTATGAAAACTCTAAGATTCCTAAAATCCAACCCATTTGGTTTATTTACCCTTACTAAGCACATTCTCAGAGCAATTGCTCAATAAATATTAAGTTTAAATGAAACAACTGTTTAGAACTCCAAACAATTCTCATCTTCTAAAATATAAAAATGGTCTTCTTCCTCCATTCCTTCCAAACTAAGTAATAATAATAATATAATTTAACCTTTAGGGACTTTAATATCACTTATAGGGACTGAAGAGTAGAGAATGCAGGTTAGATAGATAACTTCTCAAAGGCTATTGACTCATTTTTAATAAAATCACATGTAACTGATATATATGTGATATACATATATGTGATATATATACATATGTTTATGATATATATATGTTTCCTAAAAACAGGCTTCTTAAAACTCTATTTTTATTTTTAATTATGGTACAACTTGTAGAATTTATTACAAGAATCATTTAAACAAAGTATGACATTAGGCCAAACGTTTTAACAAAATATTTCAATGGTTATATAATAGCTTTATCTGCCAACATTAATTTCTCCCAGCAAAACAATGATATAGCAAAAACAGTTTGACAAATACAATTCATTTTAAATCTTAAGCTTTTAATACCTCTGTTCCTAGATGTTAAGCTTTAGTGCACTGGTCAGTATATTTCAGAATTTTATTAGATATAAAATGATTTACTATGATACTCTCGCATTAAGCACCTCTATGTAAGTACAAGCAGGCCTCTAAATATTCTAATTAAATGTATAAGTATTGGGAGTCACTGAGCACAAACGCTAATGGAAAATTCAAGTGTCTACAGAACATAATCCCAACCCTAATTTGCTTTCAACCATATATATGAGATGTCATACATATAAATAAAAAGAAGAATAATACAAGGCAACATAACTAATAGGTTATCATAAACAGTTATGTTCAAACTAGGTGAAAAGAGACAGTGCTCTATGAAATGAAATGGCCGAAGAGGCCAAATGTGAGACTTGACTTAAATAGACAGAAAATATGGAAAAGACAGCATACCAGATAAGTGAAACAATGTAAGGGTAAAAGCCATGCTCAGACAAGGGTAAGCAATCAATTTAGACATTGTAGAGATTTTTTTTCTCAGTACTGAGCTGAACCCAGGGCCTTTGTACTGAGCTACATTCCTAGCCCTTATTTATTTACTTATTTATTTATTTTAAAGTAGGGTTTTGCTAAATTGCTCAGACTGGACTTGAACTTGCACTCCTCTTGCCTCAACCTCCCAAACATGGTAGAAAATTTTAAGTAGCCAAGTTGAAAAAGTTAACAGGGAAAAGAGGTTAGCACAAGTTATAGTACCTAACATATGATTTATCAAAATTTATTATTTATATCAGTCAAACTTTTAAAATAAATTATAAAGTTCTTCAATGTTAAGCAAATAAGTTTATATTTAAACTTACTTGATTGGAAGCTTACCAAATAAGCTAACTGAATAAGAGAACTTACATAAAAATGAATAGTACAGAACAGAAAGGTAAAAAACAAAAGATCAAAACCAAGGAACTCCAGGCTCGAGGTGGGAAAATCCCAGAGAACAGAACAGATCAAAACAAAACAAAAAGATAAGGGCTTTAAAAAAAACAAAAATTACAAAGAAAGAATGAAATTTGGTAATTGGCTTTTCTGTTTTTCAGGAGTGATTAAAAAAACCTGATGTTATTCTAAAGTATTTAAGACTGGGTGACAAAAATATTCAGAAAATATTTTTTAGGTACACAGTGCACTGAGGCAGTTAAGCACAAATTATGCCCAGGACAATGAGCTACACCAATGAGGCTTACAGAGGAAAACAATATAAATAGGTATACAAATGGTTACAGGGAATTCTTGTATTTACATAACAATACAGAGACATGAAAAGAAACTGATTTTAGTAAAGAAGTCAAATGAGAAAGGGAATGAAAGAGCAGGAAATATAAAAGTAAAGATACACATTAAATCCCTTTCTTAAACTACTCAGTTAAATATAAGGGATTAAAATTAAGCAATCAGAAATCAATAAATGTGATTCGCAATTTCTCTCTCTCTCTCTCTCTCTCTCTCTCTCTCTCTCTCTCTCTTTCTCTGTGTTTTCTTTGATACAGGGTTTCACTATGTGGTTCAGACTTGTAGTAATCCCATCTCAGCCTCTCTCAGTGCTGGGATTACTTCCTTAATAAATATTATTTTATAATTTTTATTTGAATGGAACTCAGTATTTTATCCTGAATTCCAAAAGCAAGTTTCAGTGTTCAGGCTCAAAGTCTAACTTGAAGCGCAAATTTATATTCTATCATCATTTTAACTGACTCTACTTAAAACTTTTTTCTTTTTGGTGGAACCGGGAATTAAACTCAGGCCCTTGCGCTTGCCAGGGAAGTGCTTATTCCACTGAGCCATCTCCCCAGCTCTCCACTTTAAATCTGAATCATTCTCCTTCCAAAGCAACCTCTCCTTTAGAATCTACTTTCTCATATAAATACACATAGCCAGTGGGTATGTGAAAGTGTTTGGTATCATGGCCATTAGAAAAATGCAAACCAAAACAACCCTGAGATTCCCTCTTACACCAGAAAGAATAGCTATCATCAAGAACTTAGAAAATAAACATGCCAGTGAGGTTGAGGAGGAAAAGAAATCCTCCACTATTAGTGGCGATGCAACTAATACAACTATTACAGAAATCTGAGTAGAAGTTCTCAGAAACTAAAAACAGAGATACCATTTGACCCATTTTACCCCTCTAAGTACCTTCTCAAAATAGTTGGAGACATCATATCACAGTGATCCATGCATATCCATGTTTATAGCAGCACAACTCATAACAGCTAAATCTTGGAAGCAGCCTACATGCTCATCAATAGATGAGTGGATAAAGAAAATGTGACATATACTGTAGTATTCATAATCCAGTATTACTCAGCCATAACAGACACATCTGAATTATTTATAGGAAACTGGGTATACTTTGAGATCATGATGCTAAGTGAAATAAATCAGGTGCAGGTTAAATATCCCCTGGCTTCTCATATATGAAAAACTCAAAGTATAATAATTTAAACAGCTAAATAAAAAAAAAAAGATAGGAAACAAGGAGATAGACTTTGTGGAGACAGGGAGAAGGAAAAAGCATCAAGATGTGATATGTATATGTGCCAACTCCATTGTATTTATGTATCACAAACATATATTAATTTTTTAAGAAAGGGAAAAAATAATCTCCCTTCTTCAGTCAGTCCCTGATGTGCACCACCTCTTCTTCCCCATAGGCACTTATTCTACATAGAAATGTGACTCTTCCTTCAAGATTTCCATGCTAGTGTCCACCCCCTCTAATCTGTCCTGCACATCAGTGCCAGGTGAATTATATCTTCTTTTACTAATTATACCTATCTCTACACAAAAATAATGTGCTTATATTGATTTCAGTATAAAATGCAAACGTCCATAACTAGCTTTCAGAATCCTCCATCATCTTAACTAATCCTACATATATTTAACTTTCTCTGAACCAAAAGTAAATAAGTAAATAAACTGATTTAAAAACTAGAGATGATACTGGGAGAACAGATAAGCAGGTAACATACTAGAAACTTTAAAGCTTAAGAAGTATAAAGCCTATTCTGGGGTGAAGAACAGACCAATTTTATTGACATAGGTGAGAGCACTGGAAAAGAGGCATGGTCCATATTTAAAGACTTGTGTACTAAACAGGATTTTAAAAGCAATGACACAGATAGTTTTAAAACATCCAAATTCCTTTAAATTTTAATGAACATTTGTCAAAAAGATTGCTTGAATTTTTAATTGCTTACTTGGTTATGAGTATTACTTATGTTACTAAGAAGACTATTGGATAGCATTGGTAGCATTTGGAAGAAAGCTACCAAAATATTTAGGGAAGAGGATCTGGGATTATAAACTTCTCTAGTTTCTGAAAAGGCAAAGATTTGCCTTAGATGTTCACTGTTTAGTCAAATAATACATTTACAAATATTGTAAAACTTATAATAATATCACCTCATTAAGAAAATCAAAACTAATGTAATAACTGAAATTAGTGTTTGAAAGTTAAAACTTTAAATTTTTAATTATAGCAACTAGTAGTGTCTTACATGTGTCATCTTAAAATTTGCTTTGGTAAGATGTTAATTTGCATTGAGATAAATTATTTCATTTAACTTTTTTACTATTACTACATGGGAAATATTGTTATTTTTATTTTTAAACAGTATTTAACAAAATAAATTCACCAGTCTTTAAAAATGTTGGCCCCATTCAGAGAGAAAATCAATTCCCTTCAAAGAATCAACTTTTGAAAAAAAATAAAAACATAAAAAAGAACCAACTTTTGTTTAATTTCTTTAAAAAGTATCATTTACTTTAGCAGTTTCTCAAAAATCATAATGATTTAAGATTATCATTCTAGTGATTTGATGGATGGAAAGAATTATATAGCAAGTAATCAGTGTCAGTAATTTCCAATACACCAAACCACATGAAAACCTGTCTTTACTTACCAATTAGCCTTCTGACAAGACACAAAGAGCTATGTAATTATACTATCAGAGGTAGTAACAGCAAGCTGAAGAACAGTGATTTTAAAATAAGGCATTTTTTTGTATACTAAGACGGAGGATTATGCATGTGCTAATTAAAAAGCCTACTACTTTTCATTAAGTTGAAGTTCTTATGTCCAAATGCCTCAGCTTTAATGTTGAAAAATATGGTCACTCACAAAGCAGATTAAGTTGCTGAGAATAAATTTTACATTGGTGTTTTATATTTAACAAGTTCACATCTTTAAATACATATTAACTTATTAGTAGCTTAACTGCATTTGGTACTGGTCTTAGTTTTTAACTTACTTCTCAAACTTAAAAGAGTGGTTCAACTTTTTAAAATGAAAACATCAACAATTCTAGTTGTAAAGTCAAAATTACTTCTGCTGGGAGATGAGTTAAAAGTCCAGAGATCTAACTGGCAAAGATTTCTACTTAAAATAAAAAGACCACATCCTGCATTGATCAGAGCTGTTACAGCAAAACATTTTAGTTATAGAAAAATAGTACAACCAATCACCAGTGGGCAACAGGAACACTCACTGGGCCATCTAACTGCTTAGGCAAGGTTAGAACTTGGAATATCACGCTCATTCATCAACATGACAATGCTTGCTATAAGGTGAAGACCAAAGGTTTCTTTCTTAGTTAACAATTTAGCAAATAATTCAAAATAACAGATGTCTTTTGAAACCAAAACAGGAAAGAATTTCCTTTGGCTAAAAGATCTGATTATTATCTATAAAAGAAAATAAAGCCCCAAAGACACCTAGGCAATATTATTATATGGTGGTATAAGCACCAAAGCCAGAAAGACACAATGTGACAGTTACCAGGATTCCCAAAATTCATTGTTTTTGACTATGTAATCAGATGTATAGGAATTTCATAGACAGATCATATAAAGTAAAAAAGAAAGCACTAATATGATTAGTAGTAACTTTTGCCCTGCTTCTTCGTCTATAGAACAATGGAAAACAGAATTGTTGCTGGACTGGAATTCAAAGTTAGGATCAATAAACAAAATCTAGATGCTAGATCTCCTTATAATATGAGAACTTTTCCGATCCCCCAACAGTATTATCACTCAGAAAAGAAGCTCAGATTTCAGTCCTTACAAAGAATCTCAAAATACAGGGCATTCATCAATTAATTTATTTTGAAGAACAAAATACAGTGCTCTCACTGAAAAGAATCTGGTAAGAAGACAGAAAAGTTACACAGACGGAGAAAGGTAACCCCCAGGCAAGAAAGTGGAGATGTCTGAAGAAATGTGATAAAAGAGGAGGCTAGGGACCAAGGAGCTTTTTGTACTTTCCAGAGCCAGTTATATTAGACAGAATATAATAGAGTGATGTGAAGTTCCCAGAGCATCATTTGAAATTCTACTGAGTCACCTAGGAGGTTAAGAAGGAAAAATCCCCAAGCACGGTTAGCAGTGATAATTCCTCACTCTGGTACAGAATAGTTAATCAGATAACTTTCCTGATGCCTGCCTACCTACCTGATAATGGGAAAATGCCAAGTGGTAAGGACTGCCAGTAAGGGAGAGGGTACAGAAACTAGGCAGCCAAGAGACAGTATGCAGACAGAGGAAAAACAATACCAAACAGTTAAAATAAGGATGAGACAGAAAAGGAGAAAAAAAATAGGAAGAATCAAATATTAATTTTACTTTACAGTACAATCTTATTTAAGTCGAGCCCTAAGCCCTAGCTCTCCTTAAGTGTCAATGATGCAATCACTTTAAGTTTTATCCCAGATATGCAACTTGATTCTGACCAAACTGGTACTAATTCTAACCAAACAAGCCAGCTTCCAAACATAAGCACAAAAGCTTCTGGAATATTTCAGGGAGTTAAATCAATGATGTAAAAACAGAAGAAAAAAAAAAAAAAACCCTCACATTTGATAATTTTGTGCTTTATAAGTCTCTATACACATTCCATCTATAGATAACAATGCCACATTTCTCTCCCTTAATAGACTCTGCTTCCAAAGCTTAAGATTTTAAGAGGGAGGTAAGGAGTTGGGGGGGGTGTAGAGAAAGGGGGGGAGTGAGAGAGGAAGAATGAGGAAGAGGAGGAGGAAGAGAGGGGTGAGGAGGGGGCAGGAGGGTGGGCAGGAGAGGGTAAAGAATAATGTAAGTAACTTTGTTTTAATCACTTGAGTAAAACCATCTTGTGTTTGTGCTAGGATTTTGAAACAGTTTTCAAGAAATCAACTCCTAGCTGAAAAATATATTCTAAGCAAGTTCAAATGGACTTCCACTATGGTCTCCTCCCCCTCTATACTTTTTCTAACACTTAGCTAACAAGGAAATTCCACTCATTTCTCTTCTTCCCATCAAATTCAAGAGAATAAATTTCAGATTTAAAAAAAATCTTTTTTTTTTGGTCCCTGGGTATCCCTCTTGAGCCTTTCCCCTAACGTGAAGCTCATCTTCAAAGGCACAAAACTACCTTCCAGCCTAGAAAGTATTGACTAAAAAAGTATTGAAGATTTGATTATAATCAAAGTAGTCTTTAATGGCTGGGCTAATAAACAAGTACAGTGCAGAACCATTTAAATATCTTGGGATTAAAAATTGTAAAAATAAAATTTTAATAGGTAAACCCTAGGAAAAAATCTCTAAAGGAAATAAATTTTAGACTGGATTATTTTTTTATGGGGTGGGCACTAGGGATTGAACTCAGGACCTTGTGCTTGCCGGATTGGCACTAATGCCATTGAGCTATTTCCCCAGCCCCTGGACTGGATTTTGAACATAATATAACAAATACTTTGATGGTAAGGAGGAAATCATATTGGGTACTAGTGGGAAATGAGTTTAGGAAGATGATTTGAAAGAGTTGTTAGAGGATATTAAATGCTAGAACAGAGAATAACCACAGCAAGCAAAGAACAAAGTGCTCTATTGGATTAATTTCCTCAAAAATCCAAATTCTCAGAAGCCATTATAAATGTTTATTTAATGAGAAAGCATAACATCAGTATAAGATAATTAGTTTGACTTTTAATAGACTGGTATCTTTTTATCAACTTACATCAAAGTTAAGGTTTGATGCTGAAAACCTAGCCAGCTAACCACACCAAATACAAAACCAAAACTGCAGATTTCCACTCTAGGATATAAGGTCGGACAACAAAATGAAAGAAAAATCTGTTTTCCCTTCACATCACTAGAGATTGATTCAATTTTACAGCTTAGGATGTACACGTATAATTTTACCATCACTGCAGAAGTTTTCCCTAGATTAAATAAGCTTGTCTACCTTTTAGTGCTTTTGCTATATTATGTTTTTTAATAAACAATAGCAAAAAAACAAAAATGAATTGTAGAAAATGGAAACCAAAGCCAAAGGCTAAGTTCCTTGAAAATATGAAAACCATTCTTTTTTTTAATCTCTTGGCTTTGCATGCAGCTTAGTGCATAGTAGGTATGCAAGGAACACTTACTACTGAATTGCAAAGACCTTTTGTGAAAGAGGATTTAAGCTTAAAAAAAAAAAAAAAACTCAAACTACTTTCCTGGGCCTAATAACTGAAAATGCTCTCAATTCTACAGCATTATAAAGTACTTTCCAACAAGTTCTAAACACCACGATAATTCTGTCATCCAATCAAATGCAACAGGAGTACTACATCCTCTGCATATTTGCCTTTGAAATTTGGATCCAAAGATTTTACCTATAACATAACTTCTCCAGCTTCTGAAATCTGACTTTCATTCTTAATTAGATAAAAATATAAAAATTGATCAGCATCCTGATTCTAGATCAAACAATAGCTACTATGGACATGATCATGAGCACAATTATCATCAAGCCCTAGTCTTCTCCCCTATAAAATGAGAATTAAAACAATAAAAAAGGTATCTAAACCTTCCCTTAGAAAATGCATTAATGTAGGAATTTACTTTGAAATATATTAAGATAGATTGGATAAATAAAAGGAAAGAGATGAGTTATTATATAATTAAATACAATTAAAAGAAAAACTGGTCACTCGACCTTTCAGTCTTTACTCTTCCTACAAATGGTGCTACCACCCAGTCATCAGCTCAAAGTAAAAATCTAGACATTATCCTGAAGTCTGCTCCCTCCTTTACCTGCAACCAGTGCGGACTGTTTCTCTGACAAAACATATCTGAAATCTATCCACCTCATTTCACTGCCACTATTCAACAGTAGTCGTTCAAGCCATTACTCATTTTCGATTTATAGTCTCCCTTCTTTTACTCTTGAGTGACTTCCAAATCAAAAAGACTTCTTGAACTGTGTACCTGGCAATCACTCTTCAATTTTATACTTTTGTTGGCATTAAGAATAAATAATATCCAAACCCCTTTCTGTGGCTTACAGACCCCTACTGGCCATCTAAACTTTCATGTCCTTATTTACTACGTGCCAGCCACACTGGTGTTTCTGTTTCTTTAACCTAGGTTTAATAGGTTCACACACTGAGGACTTTGTATTTTACAAGTCCCACTGCCCAGAAAATTACACAAGAATTATAGTCATCCAAATCAGTTTACCGTCCTCTTCTCTGAAAGACCATCCCCGACCACCCATCTAAACAACTCCACATGAAATATGCTGATGAATTTCTCAGCTATATTTGTAACATTTTAGCAATCAAACCACAATTTTCACTCTTTCATTAAGTAAGAAACTATCCTGAGTGCTATATATTGATTTTTCAAAGATCCACTCCATTATTGTCTTTTCTGAAAGATGACTTTAAAAAGAGGTTTGATTTACTAAATACAGTCTAGTTTGATCCTTTTAAACAAGGATACCAACAAGTAAAAAGTAACAAATAATGATATTAGACTCCTATAGTATCTCTACACTCTGAAATGGAAAAACAAACACATTCATATTCTGAGGTAAAATAAACCCCTAAGTCTCTGAGAACAAAACCTAACATAAAAGAGAATAACACCATAATTTCATACTTAACTCCAGAGATGGGACAATCCCCAATTGAGAAGCTACAAGGCACTGCAATTGCCTGGTAAGATCTATGAAAAGTCAATTTTTAGTGCAGAAATCAGGGGCATGGGAGAAACAATGAAAATAAAGAAAAAACAAACTGAAACATGAGGAGAAAGATGGATGGACAGGCAGGAGGCTGATCAAAGGCAAGAGAATGGAGGCTGTGATGTACGGCCAAATTTGTAGTCCACAGACTAAGCATTCCTAAAACTACAGGCAGGCACTATAATAGTAGAAAGACATATCACCTATACCCAACCAGCATCTAAGGCTTAGGACACTTGTACAACAAAAAGCTACTCTATGTACAAGCGACCCTAGAAAAGTGTATATTGTTTATGGATGAAAAACATCACAGAATAAACTATTATTTATAAGACGTAGCTTTCAAAAAAAAAAAGGTACCCTCAATAGAAACTTCAATCTTAAGCTTATTCTTTTCCAATTTTAGCTTTATCTATGTCCCTGTGCCCAAATGTATAATGTACTTCCTCCCTTTCATGACAGGAAGGTACACAAACATAAATAAACAAAATAAAATTCCAAAGTTCAATTAAAAGTTGCTAACCTAAAAATCCACAGAAGGGCTGAATCTCTTAAGACTAGAGCTATGCAGGATGTTTTGGCAATGATTCTGAACTTCAGGACAAGGAGGCTGTGGCCCATCTCTCCAGCTCTCTACTGTTCACACTGCTCTCAGCTCTTTCTGCTTACAGTTTCTTCTCCCATAGCTTTAGTTTGCACACAATTTATCTGGGCCTCTCAAACTTGACGCTCCCTCCTCTCCCCCACAATTGGCAGTGAGTTCTGTAAATTCTAGAGACTTCCATAGGCAATTGTGTTATCAGAGCTGGGAAGATAAATACAGCAGCAAATCATTACACAGAAATTCTATCACATAGTTCTATCACATAGAAATATATCACACAAATAAAATACTACAAAGAAACTCAAAAGCATAGATGATAATAAATTATAAAACATTTTTCCAGTATTACTTGCCATTAGCCTTAATTATCATTTTATGAAACTTAAGTCTTAATAACTGACAACTGAGTTGCAAAATGCCGATAAGTAGGTAGGTAGGTAGTAGGTAGGCGGACTGACAGATAGATAGACAGACAGAGACAGACAGACAATTTGGGGGGTGTGTGTGTGTGTAAAAGAGAAACCTGGCTGGGATGTGACTCAGTGGTAGTGTACTTGCCTAGCATGAATAAGACCCTGGATCAATCCTTAGTACTATAAACAATAAAAATTATTTTATTATTAAGCTTAAAAACTTAAAGTTCAAATTAGAAAGAAAAACCCCTGGGTGGGGAGTCCAGCTCGGTGGAACAGTGCATGCTTAGCAATCACAAAGTTCTGGGTTCAACAGTCAGCACTATCAAAAGAAGGGTGGTGAGAAAAACCACTTACTTTGGTGTGTTCAGAATAACTATTTGTTGTATTTGAGTGTTAACATGTATATTATTATTGTTGACTGGTAAGTTATAATGCATACACTTAGAGCATAATATAGTTTTTGATATATGTAAGCAGTATGAAATGATCAAATCAAGTTCATTAGTATACCCATCACCTTCCTTCCCTATCATTATTATATGGCAAAATATTTAAAATTCACCATGATTTTAAAATATGCAGGACATTATTATTGACTATAGTCACCCTGCTGCACAACAGACCTCAAAATCTATTTCCCTGTCCATCTGAAATTCTGTATTCTTTGATCAATTCCTGAACACTAAAAAATGGTCTTGTAAAAGAATACAGGCAACTCTCATGCTTCACTGCAAAATCTCTCAGCTGAGGCTCTTAGCCTTAATTGGAAATTCTTTCCCCTTTGTCTTAGTTCAAATCCCCAGAAAAGATTTATATTGGTACCCTCTCATCTAAGCTAAGCCTTAGAAATCACAGGTTGTAACCAGCTGTAAGTTGGTTGCTTTGGTTGAGGTCCTCTCCTTGTCTTGTGTGTCTGCAGCTTCCAGACACACAAGGTCTGGAGGGTGAGATCTAGCAGATATAGCAGGCAGTTCCAATACAAACTAACCTACTACAAAGGTCATTGCAAATGTTAAAAATCCAGGAGTTCAGTGATCATTCCAAGAGGCCATTTCAAAAAGAAAAGTTCTCAGAAATGACAGTAAGTTACCAAGAATAGGGTAAGCTGCAATTATATTTGCTTACAAAGATAGGTGTGAGAGGATCAGCTAGCACTCCGCATCCACCTCCTTATGGTATGCCTTCTTGAAATGTAGAAGCTGGGAAACGAAAAAGTGTTTTTCAGACCTCTTTAGATCTAGTACTCTGGTGTAAATCTGATTCTACTACAAGATGCTAGAAACAAGATATAGAAGGCAAAAGCAAAGCCAAGTTCCACTGGCCTACAGCTTTCAGCCACTTTCAGTTGTAAACAAGGTCATGGAGAAGTCAGTGTCCAATCTCCAGCTCAGAACTAAGACAAAAAAGAATTTCCAAAAAGGGCAGGAGCTCCAGTTGAGAGTTCTCCCAGAGATGCACCAGAGTTAGCTCCACACTTGCAGGAGCAGTTATTAAATGTTTAGGAATTCTCAAAGTCAACTGACAAATACTAAGGTGCATAAAATTATAATCAAATAAAGTTTATTTTTAAAAGGCCATAAATACTCACAATTAATTATTTTAATTCTGGCAGTGGCAGTGGCAGAGGCAGAGGCAGCGCTGGTCAGAGTCAGCATCCCCGCAGCTGGTCACTAGACCCTGAGCATTAGAAGTTCTTAGTAGTAGCCAGATGCTGCATTCCACTTCAAGCAGTAAAACAGCAACAGTAGTGCTGTTGTGAGCCCCTTGATCACAGCTATAGTAGCATTTTCTTGCCACCATTTCACAGGTAACCTCCTAACTGCCATTTTCCTGACTGGCAGAGGGAGCGGCGCCCAAGCTGAGTTGTTTCAAGGCATCCTAGAAGTCATTCTTAGTCCTCTAGCCCTTTCAAAGATTCCTGACACAACTAATTCCCCACATCATATCCCCTTCTGCTTCCTGCACAAACCCTGACTGATACTGCAAAGGAATATATGACAGAATGATTGTAAAAAATATTTTTTATATCTACATTCATGCTGTTCTTTTACAAAGAGCATAAGCAAGTCTCCATCATTCCCACTGTCTTATTTGATAAGCAGAATCTCCCAAAGAGTGCCTTCTCAGGCCCCTATCTTCAGTTTTGCCTCATCGCAGTGAGTACTCTGTCCTCTGCAATGACCAGCTCCACATGGCTGAGACATCTGCAGTGCCGCAGCCAACAAGAAGCATCTCCTCTCAATTATGTCAGCCTTTCTGTGGCCAAGAAAGCTTTGAGGACCCTGAACTCAAAGTGCCCTTCACAGTTTATTTACTACATATCTCAGTCCTCTAGACCTGAAACTTATCTTTCCTTATTTCATCCCTTAGTCACAGGAGAAAAGCATGGTTGACTCTTAATTCAGAGTGGTTGGGGCTGGGGAGATGGCTCAGTGGAATAAGTGCTTCCCTAGCAAGCGCAAGGGTCTGAGTTCAATCCCTTGTTCTGGGGGGGAAAAATGCTCCAGAGTGGTTGGGCTGGGGAGATGGCTCAACCTAAGCACTGGCCTGGCCTGTGTTTGATCCCCGGTACCAAAAAAAAAAGATAGATACTCTTATTCAGAGTGGCAGAAGGAAGATGAGAGATGACATTAGTGATGCCAAATAGCAATGATCCATTCAGAAGGTTTTTACTGAAAACATAGTGAAGAATTTCTTTGATTGGAAAAATATTTTCTCAAAGTTAATACTCAACTATTACATCAGCAAAAGGTTTTTATGACTATTTAAATCTCAACCATAAACTATACATTATGTAAAGCTAAAAATGCTCTGAAAATTTATAGCATATAATGATTAAAATTCTTTCTTGTGTTCCAACTTCTGGGTTACCACTGCCTCTAACCACACCCACACATGCTGATGGCCTAACAAACTAAGTCTAGCACACTATACTTAACTCCAAAAGTATGCAGATTTCATAAAGGGACAGAAAATGTTTCAAAGTTTGTTTCATCAACTTTCTACACAAATCCTCATGCCAGAAACCAAAACAATGAAAGGAACCACACAACCTGGGCTCTAATGCATCTCTGCCAGTTCACACTATGATTCCTACATGGCTAAGCCTCAGTTTCTTTATCTACAGGTAAATGTATTAAGTGAACCACTGTGGTTCCTTCCAGTTGAATGACTGGCTTTAAGCTCAAATAAAAAACACAACAGCACAAACAGTTCAAGAGGCAGCAACACTCCACAACTTGCTTTAACTGCCTCTTCAAAGGATCCAGCTTAGGGAACGGTACTTGAAACTGGCAAGAAGAGAGGTCTGCTTGAAGACAATGAGATATTTTTCCACCTAGCACTGACAATTTTTATTTAAGCAATATATACTTTGAAAAGAAGCTGCTTATTTATAAAAGATCAGTAATTTTAAAATGTATTTATTCCTACACTTACTAGAACATTTTCTAGGCCACCTGTTTTAAGTGTGCTAACACCTACCTAGAAAGTGAACTATACAAGAAATACGAGAATGAGGTATTATCTCCAGTATCAAATATACAATTTTTCTAACTATACTTATCTTTAAAGTACCTAAGCTTTTATATATAACTACTGAAAACATTTTCCTACAAATGTAACAAGAATGAAAAGTTTCCACTTGATTAGTAATTCTTGAGAATAACTACTTTATAATGAAGTTGCTGAATAAACTGTACCACCACAAACTTTGTATAGAAACAGAACCAAGCAATCAAGTTTTCAAGTACTTGCCCAATATTTTATTGCATTTAACACCCACTGAAACCATTCAAAATTGAAGAGCTTTTCCTTTTAATAGAGAAAAACAGATCTTTCAAAAGTTATGAATTAATATTCTACCCAGAAAGCAAAAAAAGTCCAATAAAGCTTTCATTCATATTTCTTCCTGTGTGAACTCTGACAGATTTTTTTGAACCTCAGTTTCTTCATGTATAAATACTCAACCAATTTCTTTACAAAATGCCAACATATACATACTTATGAACAATGAGAAGGGGACAAATTGCATTATTTAGTAAATGACAAATAGAATATCACAAGTTCCCAAGGCAGAATATTCACACTAGATCAAGGTGGTCTGAACTTGTGGTTGTAACCAAAGGGAGTGTAGCTTGTCATCTCACCCATCAGCATTACATTGTAAGACTTATTCCAAGAAAATTAAAATTTTCAGTAACATGTGCATTCCATTCCAAATTAAATACTGAAATTAGTGAATAGAATCATTAGCTAAAATTAATAATAATTTGACAAGTGTTCTGCCAAAAGCTACTAAGATGGGTTAAGACAGTTCTGTGAGTAGAGGTAAAGAAGAATATATTAACAGACTTCATGGCTTAATCAATATGTAGAGTATTGGAGAAGCCTAGTCATTACTGGGTTTTGCAGTAAAAGAAGTAATTTTCCAAGTAGAGTCAATCTAAAACCACAAAGTCTTTACCATAAGTATTGGAAATCACACACAATGCCCCACATGTTCATTTTCGTATATAATTCTATTCATATATTTACAAATAACCTCCCAAAATTTAATATTCACTAAAAATCCAACTATTAGAAGATAGTAACAAAACTGCTATCAGTGTGTTTTATATAAATAAACTGAAGGCTGATATTAAAATTATTTTATGGTATCAAAGCTGCATATATTAACACAGTAATCAGAATTTTAAAATAGTGTGAAATAATACTCTGAGCACCCACCTCACTCTTTAAATTAATTAATTAATTTATTTATTTGATACAAAGTCTCACTATGTAGCTCAGACGCAGAGCGATCCTCCTGTCTCAGCCTCCCCATAGCTGGGATTATAGGCATGTGGCACCACACCTGGTTTAGGAGGTCACCATGGCATGTGGTACCAGGGATGGATCCATGTTACTTGGGCTTGCCAGGCAGGCAGTTACACCCACTTCCATCTCCCCAGCCCTACCCACCTCACTCTTTAACTCTCTACTCTATTCAAAGTACTTCTGTTCTCCCAGAGGAAGCAGGAAAAGTTAACAAAAGAGGTCAGATTTTATCCTGTAATGTTTACCAAATAGCTTTTTTGGTGATTAAACAGGTACAACATTCCACCACACTTAACTAGTGTGTCAAAGTTAGAAGTCAGTGAGGCAGGTCCTTTATGCGTAGCTTACATGAGATCATAGTTAAAAGGTATTATTAGGGAGCCCAAAGAAACAATACAATAATGAGGCTGTCTCCATTTATGTTTTAAAAGATCACTGTTTTAAAAACAAAACACCCTGTGAAGCAATTAGCTTAGAATTTCATTTTCAAAATGGTAGGTAAGTTTGAAAAACTTCATTGCTAAACTATATTAATAATCATTTTCTCAATGCCAAAGTAATTAAATGTTCCTCCAAAGTATCCTAATGTTCTAAAAACAAGTAAAATTAGAGACTCTCACTTAATACTTAAAAAAAAGTAAAGAAAAATTATAAGTACTTTTAAATTGTGCCAATCAACATATCATCTCAAATTTTTAAACACCTAATTTTATATAAAAACCAGTTTCTAGACAACATCAAATATGTTAATATTTGAGTAAAACATTTTATAAAATGACAACTCAGGTTTGGTCTACAGCCTTTTTTTTTTTGTCTTGAAAATGATAGTTCTATGACAACTATGTTTTGCTATTGACTTCGAAGTATAAGAAATTAAATGTTGAAAGAGGCTATTTTCTATAGTGTTGCCTTCTTACTAATCCTTTCTTTGAGCAACTGCCCTTTCCTTATCTTCTGGCATCCGGCTACAGTTATTAATAACACTATGTCTTATCTACCTAGCTTCGAGAATGGACATGTCAGCCAGGCCTGACCAATCATGGTGCTATACCTCACTGCACGCTATCCACAGAACTGACCCTAGGATTTCTGTCATTGTACACCAGAAAAAAGACCTTCAAGGGTCCCTCATGACTTGAGGGTTCAGACCCATCTTTCCTCCCACACTAAGAGAGTGTAGCTGAGAAAGAAGCCTACTTGGAAGACAAGAGCGCCAAGAACTGCAATTATCCTGATGACTATCATTTAGAGCAAGAACGTAGCTCTAGCTTGGATTTTCAAAGGTGTAGATCAATAAATTTCTTTTTGGCATAAATTAACCTCAGTAAAGTTCATCTTGCCACAGAATTCTCACAGGGAGATTGAGAATTAGCATTTTTTTTAACTTTCCTGCTGGACCTAAGATATATACTATGAGGTATCTGCTGCAAACTAGGGAGCTATGTCTAAGAAGTACTATCTCTCAAGGACTACTCCATAAGGTAGATTTCTAAATGCTATTTTATTGGAAGAAAAAACTAGGCCAATTTCACTTATTTCTGCATAACTTCAGAAAATAAACCACTTACTACAAAGCTCTTTCTCCTCCCTTGTAGGAGACTATATTTTCATTTCACAAAATCATTTTTGTTAACCTTCATGGATAGTAAAATCCCATTTTTAATCATCATATGTAACTCCAAAACTGAACAATAAGAGAGTGTAGCCTCTCACAACCTTTCCTGAAGAAAACAATTACATGTTGAAATTGTTTTGCAAACAAAGAACAAACTAGCAATAATGAAGAGGCCAATTATACTAGTTATTATTCATAATGCATACCCAAGTCAATAAAAAGGGAGGCCACTAATAAATAGATCATATTAACAAATAGGAAACAAAATTTCTATCCAATTCGTTCCACTCCATAATAATTTTTTAAAAACCTTAAACTCCAAATAAATAATGACAGAGAAGTTTAATTCTTCATATATTTTTACTGAGTCTCTAAAGGAATATCTCTAGCATATGTCAATAAAACAAAGTACCTATGAGCACAGTCTATTCTTTCTCAGGTGTTTAGATATGTCACAATTCAAATTAAAGTTCTCAAAATACAGTCTATGCACTCCTTGTCAAGCTAGGATGAGTGAACTGTTGGGGAGACATGTTCTGGAACACGTCACTGCGATACCGCCAAGTGGTTCCATCAGGATAAACCTACTGAGATGGCAGGGAAACAGGTGCAAAGATGCCAAGCAGCTGTAACCCCAACAGAAGAGAAGCCTTGGCTAAGGGGAAACATAATTTCAGTGCCTTTTTTGCTATGCTAGCAAACTTCCCATAAAATTGATGAAGCTTCCAAAGCAACTCAAATCACCCTATTAACCATAAAGAAAGTACCAGTTCAGCTATATTGTTGGTTAAATAAAAATACTAATAGCTCTACATTATAAGCTGACTGGGGCTGGAAGGTAGAAAAAGCACTGAACACCTTACCAGAATTAATGCTAAGGGAAAACACATTTCAAGTTTCAATTAAACTCACAGGTGCCAATTCATGAAAGATACATACATTTAAACAGTACAATTTTCCCTCTGTTTTCCAATTATTCTGAATGCAAAATTTTATACTTTTGTACAATACAAAAGTTTTCAATACATAATGCACATATTATTGAGAGGAAGCACACTATGTGAATCTATCCATATTTAATATTTTGCCTTATGCTTTTCTCTTCCTCTGCTTCTTCTTATGGAGAAAGGCCCCATCTTCACATACCCAAAACCTGACCCATCTTCCAAGGCCAGGATAAGTTCAAAATCCTTCCCAATTCCTTCTCCAATCAGCCAAACCAGATAATAAAGGAGGTTAGCAAGGAGACTACCAAAACATAAAAAGAATGAAACCTTCCTTTTATCTAATTTACACATTTAACTTCTACAAATTCACTATGCACACCAAGTAAGGATACTATCTTAGAATTAAAAGATACCCATTTTTGATACAACATATCTCTTCAATGCAAACCAACTACTACATCTGGTGTTCAACAGCAAAAAATAAGATCAAAACACAGTAACTAATTTCAATATAGGTAGCATGGAAGATTCATTCTTAAAATCGTACAAGGCACTATTTTATGAACTTTTAAAAAGATAGTTTTGTTTCTATCCAATTTCCCTTTTTGTAGGAGATGGAGAACCCAAACCCTGAAGTCAATTAATTAGTCTACATGGAGTTGTCACCAAAATCCATACAAAACTTGCTTGAAGACTTTTCAGTACAGAAAGAAGAGTAAAGCCTTTCCTCCAGGTATTCCTCAGCAGTGAGTCATCAAGCTCCCACTACACGGAGTGTTTCTTGAAGACAGACTGCTCTTGACTCATCGTTCTCTCCCTACAACTAGCTCCGAGCTGGCACGCTGTGGGTGCACCACTGTATGTTGGTTGAGGGAACAAATGTGTGCCAGTAGAACTTTTCATTTTCTCTTTATAATATAAAAGAGGCACCTTTTCTTAGAAGACATTCTGAATAATATCCATCCTTCAAGGAGACAAGCAATGATTGGTTGTGCTTTCTTCCCCACAAACAAGTCTCTCTACAACCCCAGCCTCCAAGCTACTGACAGTCTTAGCACCCTTGGTAACAGTGAAATTCTGGGCACTCAATTCTATCAAAATGTAGTACTTCAAGAGACTTAATTCTCAAACCAGTAAAAGAGAACCAAAAATAGGTAGCATAATTCTAATCTTGAACCCTAAAACATTTATTGGTTTTTGAAATCACAAGCAACCCAAAACTGACCTTGAAATTTGCACCATTTGAAGTTAATAGGCAATATTAAAGTGGTTTAAAAGTGAAATTCTCCTATACCTGAATTTTAAAACACTAAGTACCTACAAAATTTACAAAGCATATGATGGCTACAAAGTATGGCATTATTCACCTAAGACTAGACACTGACTTCATAAACTTAGAAAGTTTTACTGTCAGTTTTGATAAATTACAGAACAGATTTTTAAGATCACTGACCTCTTCCTCAATTGAAGAAAATAAAATTTATATACTAAATTATCAGAGATCTGGAGATATTACAAACACCTAAAGAAAACTCACTGAAATCCTATTGCCCATTAAACAAAGCTAACAAAAAGATCCAAGAATTAAGAGAAGGAAGTTTTTATTGTTTACATGTCATAAAAAATATTTATTTAAAAGCATCCAGTAATGTTTCTTCACAAAAAGGGAATGTATTTCTAGAAAAGAGGTCTTTGTAGCACAAATCCCTTAGAAACAGAATTCCTGAGAATCAATGGTGAATACCTGTATTTAATTAACACTATTCAAGCTGTTTTGTATTAATTTTTATTTCATCGAACTGCAGTGATTTTGATCTCCAACCATAGAATAGACGTAAGAGTAGCTGACTATAATGTGTGATAAGGCAGGCAGCAGACACGACATCACATACTGACTACATTAATATATAAATGCTTAATCTCTAGAGTACAATCCACATAACTTATAATTGCTGAAATATGTATTTAATGATTATACTAAGATGCAAATATTTATATACTATATAAATAAGCTACACATTCAAGTTAAGTAATTTCAAAACAAAATCAATTACTTAATCAGAATAAATACTATTTAGAAACTGAATATACTCTGAAGTAGAAATTGAAAATAACTAACGCTGGCCACAGGGCCATATCATGAAACAATCTCACCAGGAGTCCAAAGTTCAACTTCCTTTACTACTGGGAAAATACTAAGTTCAAATTCCTTTCTCTCAGCGGAAATATAAATGTACAGGGCCATGATTATATAACAGGTGACTAGCTGGGTAAAGTAGTAAGTGGACTAAGGTTAACTCTAGAAACAAGAAAAATACATTCTACATCAATGAAACAAGAAATTCAGTGATTTAGGAAAAGCTTCAGATTAGGAATGGAACTGTAAAGAGAAACAGAACACATTACCCACTTATAATAATAACAAAAGAGAAAAAAAAATTTGAATCAAATCTAAAGACAATCACTGACAGAAAAAACCTTCATTAAATCATCTGGTTGATGATAGTGGTGTTGACTGAACTTCCCTTAGCATCAATTAATTAGATGGAGAAAGCTAATAAGAATTAGTGCTGCTGCAGCCATATCCTACACTCCAGCTCATCCTTCACCCATGGACTTTATCAGAAGACAATGTGGGGGGCCAGGGAGATGGCTCTGTAGAATAAGTGCTTGACTGGCAAGCACAAGGACCTAAGTCCAATCCCCGGTTCTGCAAAAAAAAAAAAAAAAAAAAAAAAAAAAGAAGAAGAAGACAATGTGGGAGTGTTCTCCATCAATATTACATCTCATAAAAATGGTTATATTTCATTATTGCACTATGATAGTTTCTAAATGACATGTTATAGTTTTGATGAGTTACTAGTCAAGAGGCAGAATGCTAAAGACACTTTATAGTACCTTATTAAACTGAAAAATCCATTTCTGTCACAAAGTTCAGGTAAAAAGAAAACAAAAGGCTGAGCAAGTTTCTTTTTAAATCTCTTTACTATGTATTTGCATACTTTTTAAATGAATCATAACTGGACAGACTGTCTACCTCCTCTGGAGATAATACTTAGGCTGTTTTCAATCAAAGCTCTGTAAGTTCTTCTAGTATTTAAAGTTTTTGCTTAACCTACAATAAGTGCTATTTTATAATAAGTGTTGCTGTTAAACATAGTTTAATATATTTAACAGAAGAAATTTAAAAATTTAAATTACAACTTACTAAGAAATAAAAGTATGAATCTCAGATGGCACAGACATGGTATCCAATAGAAATTACTGATGCAGAATAACCTTTAAAAAATAAATCACAGCATTCTGATTGTTATTAATGATTACAAAATGTGCTGCAGTGATTAATGTGTTATTTCCATTATTTGGCTAAATATTTAAAATAGGACACTGTCTCTGGTTGCCAAGAAGGTAAACATTTTATTATAATAATGCCAACCATAGTGGAGTTTATTCAGCTCAATTAATGCTACTGTACATACTGTAAACATTGAAATATTTTATGAATCTTGATGTAAAAGTGAAAAAATGTAGAATGTGTAAACCAGACTAATATTAAAGTTATTTCTGTCATCTTCCAACAGAATCATAATAATTTGGAGTATACCAGCTTCCCTATCAGCTTTTTCTCTTTTTTTTTAAATAACAACTACACTCTCATCCATGCCCCTATTAATAAAACAAAACACAAAGCAATGCTGCAGATGTTTTCATTATTCATTGACTCAAGGGAATTTGAACTAAATGGCACCTAAACTAGCAAATGCTGTCTATGTAGTGTTCTGCATACTGTGTTGTACATTATGGACAGAGGGCACCAGGCTGATTTACACCCCCCAAAGTCTCTTCTCTTCTTTCCACATATGGCTTTAATAGTTAAAGCTAAGAAAGAATTTTACAGTTTTCAAAACTACAGAAAAAGCTGTTTAAAGTCAGCCATGTCTGGGAAAATAGCTCAGTGGTACAGTGCCTACCTGGCAACTGAAAGGTCCTGAGTTCAATTCCTGGGACCAAAATAAATAAAGTCAACCAGAGTCCTAAAAATTAACAACAGAAATAAAACTTCACATCCTCACATACATAAATGCTTAACAAATATGTTAGCCTATATTAAGAAAATCATGAGGTTGTAGAAATGTGTGTATACTCACAACACAAACACATATGTACTACATAACAAACTATCAGTTCCAATTAAGCTCAAGGACTAGTAATGAGATATTTCCAAAATGAGCTGCTGAGAAGAAAAAAAGCAAGAGGGATAGCAGATTAATTTTTCTCCAGAATTTTCTGGTATTTTGCAATAAAGGGATGGATCAGATCACAATTAGACAGCCCATTACATTTTGCTGTACTGTACATTTGTGGAGCACATTTGGCAAAAAAAAAAATGTTTGATTTGTAATAATGTGAATATAATTCACTTATCTACATACAACTCAGTACGTTTGACCAACGCTGAAATGACCAACAATGTTCTCAACATGACTACTTACTACATACTACCTAATCTCACTGTGTGCAGTCTGATCAGTGATATGAAACTACCAAGTATGCCAAAAACTAAGATGCTTTACAGCAGATTTTACTATCATAAAAGATACCAGGGCAGCAACAGGGGCGTTTTTACCTACTACTCAAACAATTTTCTTTAAAACTGAAAGCTTTACAATAAAACATTTACTCTCCTAGGCAACTAGACCTTCCTTCAAAACCCAGTCTCTCAAAAGCTCCTTCCAAAAGCACACCATTTCACCACCATGCACTGTACCCTCACCAGCACCCAGACCCCTAAACCACCTGGACAGGCTGAGGCTGTCAGCTCCGACATATCTGCTGCTATGCAAGAAACCCCAAAACAGCTAAGCCTCCAAGTACAATGGATAGTAACATGGCACAGAACATATTGATAGTAAAGACCTATCTCCCAGTGCCTAAGATGCATCAGACCGGTTCAAAGAAAAAAGAAAGCTATGATTTTGAGAACCTTTTCCATAAAGGACAGGAAAGAAGAGCTGGCCTCCTCCAGTCAAAAACTCTTGTCTGCGGTGGGAAACCAAGGTACAACTCGGAAAGCCAGCTTCTGATTGTAATTCCGTGACAACTCGTGGTTCAGCCCTATGAGCCAGGGTTCAGTTTTCCCATCGGCAAAATGGGAAGCACCAGCGTCACCCCTCCTCCTTGCCAGGGAGTCAACATACTTCAGAGGTCTAGGGTCGCCCAGGACGATAAACGTGGAGGAGCGGCCGCTCCAGGACGCCCACCCCAGACCTTCCCAACCCCGAGACTGAAGGGCAGGGCCGGTACCTGGCTTCACGGTTTTGAGACGGATGGGCTCACGGAAGTGGCGGATGACAGCCAAGGTGTCCCGGTTGGTGAGCCCGCTGACAGGCGTCCCGTTCACCTCCAGCAGCACATCCCCGGGGTTGGGCGCCTTGCCCGAGACGACGCAGCAGGTGCCCCCGCCGGGCTCCTCGCGGAGCCGCCCCAAGTAGGGGAACTCGCCGCGCTCCGCGCCGCCCCGGATCTCGGCGCCCAAGTCGCCCGGGGGCCCGGCCCAGGACACCGCGCACTCCTGCACCTTGCTGAGCCAGTGCTTCTTCTTCTTCAGTGTCTTCGACATCCCGAACCCCGCTGCACCATGGGGGAGACCCCGCGCGGGCGCCGCACCGGCCCCCTCTCAGTCGGGGGCCCCCAGGCGGCTCACGCCGACCCCGACCCCGACCCGCCGGGGGCCGGGCCGCTCGAACCCGAGCCGCCCCTCGGACGCCGCGCCTGCCGCGCTCCCGGGCAGACGGGGCTCCGAGAGGGCCACGGCGGGCCGAGCTGAAGAAAGGGAGTCGAAC
>PVKA01011483.1:0-34958 GCA_004027165.1 Ctenomys sociabilis
AGAGACAGAGAGAGAGACAGAGGGAGACAGAGAGAGAGAGAAAGAAACAGACAGATAGAGACAGAGAGAGAGACAGAGAGAAAGAGACAGAGATAGAGATAGAGATAGAGATAGAGAGAGAGACAAAGAAAGAGGGAGACAGACAGAGAGAGAGAGAGAGACAGACAGACAGAGAGACAGAGACAGAGAGAATTACACTGTGATCAGAATCAGAAAATCGGGAAATTTTAAAATAGGTTTTGTAAGGGCCAGCAAGCTCAACGGACTAAATGCCTGCTTAGGCAAGCACAGGGTCCGAGTTTGGTCCTCGGCATCACAGTCCGCACCAGCTCCACTCCCAGGCATGCTGAGCCAGCCACTGAGAACAGTGCAGTGGTGCATGCCTGTAATTCCAGAACTGGGGAGGCTGAAAACAGGAGGATCACTATGAGTCCAAGTTGAGTAGTGAGACCCTGTACCAAATACATTAAAAGAAAAGGTTTTGTGTTTCTGTCAGCTGAAGAACTAACATATTCCCTGAAGCCTTAGTCTAGTTTGATAACAAAAATAAACATTGTGGCTCATTGGCCTTCACGACTATGGGAGGTGTCACTTCTCTGTTATAACAACCTGAAGCACTTGTTTTCTAGATTTCATAATTTCATAATAAGAGGTTATTTTATAAGCACAGTGAAACACACTCTTGTGTGCAAATGAACTGAGGTGATGTAGGAGCTAGATCTTGTAGACGCTACTTCTCACAAACAGACACACATAGGGTTAGAATTCTTAGCCCCCAACTACTCTTAAACATCATAGAATCAGTGACTTGAACTGGGAGAAAGTGTAGCGATCCTCCACCTCCAATCTTGGCTTCTGGTGAGTAACTGAAGGCCCAGGGGAAGCAAGTAATTGCTGAGTGCCACCCAGCGAAACAGCAATGCGATCCTTGTGCCCAACATGAGGCATAGAAACCTGTAGCACTTATGGATTTAACGCTGGGGTTTCAATTACACACTAATAACCTGAAATCCATGTCATAGACATAATTTTTCTGAAGCCTGGATTTGAAACCATATATAGATGTCGGTGCACTGGGCCACATGCTTGGCTTACCACTTGGTATCCAAGACAATCCGCTGTCTTGTTTTCTGCTCTGGAGGACCACTTACCTCGCTTGGCTATACTTTGCTGCCTCGTTTATATAGCAGGCGCTCAGTAAAATGGTTCTTAAATGAAAGAGTGACTGAAAGCCTGCATTTTATAGAGAAAATTATAAGCTGCGGAGGCATTTGCAAGCCTGAGTATTCAAAATTTCTCATGACGTTAGCCTTTGTGAATGTGGAGGGTCAACTGCAGTTTGTATTAATAGAAAAGATCCTTAGATAAGAAGGTAGAGCCCCTAGCAGTGTCTCCAAAGGACATTTAAGCCAGGCTCATAATTTTGTGGAGGTTAAGAGGTAAAACTAAAATAGAGACTTTAAAGTTGCTCAGTCTATTTCATCCAGTTCAACAAGCAGTCCCTGAGATTCAGTTAGAGGCTTTTAAAAGCAGAGTCAGCCTTTTCTAGTCTTTGGCAGGTCAATAAATTGTTGTATTAAGGAGAAACAATTCCATGCTTAGGTGCTGCCTGTTGTGATGTGGTCAGGATTCCTCCTCTGCATGTGTGCATCTGTAACACTGACCAGGACACCTTCTAGGAGGACTTCTGCGGGTTTCTGGGGTACCCTCTGGGAAGACACCTGAGCCTGCTCCAGGCTCTTTCCAGGGCCACCCTTTCCTGCAGTGCGTGGTCCCCCCATCATCTGCCGCTTCCCCGAGACATGCACATTGCAGGCAGCTCTGGAGCAGAGTGTGGTGGGGTGGTGTGTGCTGGTCAATAAATAACGTTAGATAAATGAAACTAGGTATCATGAATGTGAAGAAGCAGTACAGTTTCATCTAAAAAGTATACTCTTCTATTTGAGGGTATTAGAAATCTCTTGGCCTTAGAGCACTCTCATTTTCTGTAGTGAGCTCACAAAAAGGAAGATGGAGAATATGTAGACCTCTGTTCTGGGGGTTTCTGAACATAATTTGACTGTACAAATGTTACTGAGTTGGAACTTCTTAAGAAGGGCTTGGGGTTAACTAATCCTTGAGGACATCAGTATTCTTTGCAGGTGTCCCATCTTTTCCTTGCAGTTAAATAACATATGAGAAAATAACATAGGTGTGTAAAGTCACCAGCACAACCTATTGCTTCTAGTGAGTCTCCCAAATCCTGGTTGTACCATCCCTGTCCCAGCTTGGTGTTTCTGTGACTCACGGCTTTCGTGTCTGAAGACTCGGAGTACGTTCGAGAACCCAAGAGCCTTTTCTCCATATTTGTTATAGGTGCATTCCAGCTTGGCCTCAGCTTTCAAATTTAGGTTGGCTTTAGTCCCCCCTGTTGTGGATGGAAATCTAGTGGCAACCCTCAGCTGTGGCAGATCTAGTGGTTGGTTTCGCAAGCCCTGTGGACTGTGTGGGGACCCGCTGAGTGGCAGGGGTGATGGGCCTGTGTGTGTCCTAGTTTTCTGATGCTTTGTGACAGCCTGTCTTCTGGTTCACAGAAAGGCTTCTTCCTCTGTCCTACACTAACCACGCCCTTCCTTCTCGCTCCCTAATACATTCAGTGCAGTGAGGACAGTGGGGGCAAGTGTGTGTGTGTGTGTGTGTGTGTGTGTGTGTGTGTGTGTATAAGAACAAAGAGGAGGTTTTCATTGCATTTTGTATTGGGCTTCATTTTCATTCGCTGCTAGATGTCACTACCCCACCACACTGTACCAACCGCACTGTACTAACCAAAGGTTAGTGATTTAAAGACTAGTTTTTTGTCAAGCTAAAAAACTAACAAAGACTGTAAGAAATGATAGAAGTGGATTTGGGAAAGCCTGTGGCTCTGAGATGACTTTCATGTAGTAAAGCATTTTGTTGCCAAAGTGTGATTGTTTTGTTCTCCCCAAAGCGAGAGTTACAATGACTTTGCTGAAGGGCCTCAAGGCATTTTGGTAAGTGATCTTTTGTTTACGAGTCTCTAATTAGTCAGATCAGTTTTTCCTTGACTTCAGCTCATCTTTAAAATTTTCAGAGGCCCGTGCCAGGATAGCCGAAGGGGTACCAGGCTTCTTGCTAAACAGCTGAAAGACCAGTATGTCTTGGTTCTGGGGAAGCGTAGAAGAGTTAAAGGGTGTAAGGGAGGAGCCACTGTGGTCTCTAGCTCTTCCTGGACTCCAAACCCATTGCATTCTGTCCTCTAAGCCTCAGCCCGAAGCTATGACGGTGCTGAGCTGCAGCAGCGGCGTGCCCGAGATAACTAAGCTGGAGCTGGTTTCGAGGGCCTGGCGTAACCTGGCTGGCTCTCCGTGAGGGAAGCAGGGTGGCTCGGGAGCACCAGGCACTGGCTAAAGACACTGGCCCCTCTCAGCAAGACGTGGTGCCTGTGCAGCACCTAAATGCTTTTCACTTCAAGCCAATTGCAGGCTTGCCTGCGGGCACAGAATCAAGTCAGTATGTGCTTTGAAATGAGCTCCTGACACTGCATCTGACTATCAGGTCTGGAAGATGCAGCATCTTTTGGCGAGCAGAGGTCTGGGATAACTCCATTTTCATGGTTGCTTTATTACTGTAAAATGATCCCAAATCCTGTGACATGTGGCCCCCTGGGGAGAGGGGAGTGCGGACCATCCACTGTCTAGCCATTGTTCCATCAGTTCTGGATGGCGGAATGAAGTTGTACGGTGAGTGCTTGGTGCTGCAAGTGGAGTTCTTGCTCTGCAGTCTGCTCTCTTGTCTCTTTTCTGCCTCCTACAAGGCCAGACCTGTCTTGGCCTCTAGGATGAAACCTGACCTCAGAAGCTTTTAGGGATTCTGCCCCTGGAGCTCAGCCTTGAGTCACTGATTTGCCAGTCTGGCTTCGTACCTGGCTTTGGCCTGTGCACCAGCTCTGAAGACGGAGCTTCTGCTGTCTGCCCCTGTTTTCTCCAGTCTGGATCCCTGCGACATCGCATTCCCACCTGCCCAACTCCTCGTCAAGGTCACCGAGAGCGCTGCTCCCGGTGGGGCCACTCACCAGTGCCCGGAGCTTTATGCTAACCACAGACAGGGAGTGAAGCCCTGATTAACAGCAGCATGACAAAGATAGCAGACGCCATTAGTAAGGCCGAGCACTGGACTTTATGTACATCATTCCTGACTTAATCTTCAGGGATACTTCATGGATTGTTATTGATATCCTTATTGATGTGTGAGTTAAATAATGTTCCTGTAGTACCTGTATCAGTCAGTGGTGGGCCCCCTACTGAGATATGAGTGTATCTGAATCTGTCTTAGAAAATATGCTCTTCTGCTTTGAGGACAGAACCTTCTTTTGCCTGAACTTCCTCATGCCTGCCCAGATAGCCAAGTGCCACCCTCTCTCGCGCTGCCCGCAGATCTACCCCACCTTCCCGTGAGCTTGGCTGAGGCTCTGTGCTGAGGGACCTCCCCATCACGGCCCTCTGGACCATCCCTGTTGCCCACTACCTGATGCTCAAACGCCCTATTCTGCTTCCTGGAGTGGTGCCTTCCCATCGCATGTGGCAGAGTGACTACCCACCGCCCGGGGAGGGCTGGCTTCTGTCCAGGACCCTGCGTCCACCCCACTCCAGGGCTGCCTGTTGGGCTGTGCTGTTGCCATGGTGGCACTGTGCTGGCAGGTGCAGAACCAGGTAGTAGGAAAAGAAATGGAGGTTAGGCCTGAGGCCTACAATTCTGATTGTATAAAGAAAACCTCACAACATTAAATGATGCCAGTGGCTCCTTCACATTGTATAATTAATTTGAAACGATGAGACCACTCTTAAAAGTTCAGGAATACAACTCCTGGGCAGTTTTTGGAGCCTTCATGGGTAACTTCATATTTCTCCACAACTGACTGTATCACACACACTTTAGTTGGCCTGTAAAATTTACATTTTTTGTCTATATACAGTAAAGATCATTTCTCATCTTTTACAATTATAGTAAATTTAGAATTGTCAGAATTACTCCAGCTGAAGTCTTAGTTCATTATTTGTGTTCTAATTAGATTGCACTCATATTCCTGGTGGTAAAATATGGTGAATGCTTGAATATGTACAAAATATTAAGTTATTATAGTTGAAAGCATATTGCCGTCAATCCCCTCAAAATAATCCCCATCACTGTGCACATACTTGTCCCTTCATTCTGGATGTCCTGAAGCAGTTCTGGAAGTCCTCTTTCATGTGAGTCTTCTAGCTGCACTAGGGCAGCTGCCCTGATAGCCTGCACTGACTCAAAACATTTACCTTTCGTGACCACAGTGGCTTTGGGGAAGAGCCAGACATTGGGTGGTGCCAGGTCTGGTCACAGGGAGAATGAAAAGTCACCATAATGTTTTTTTTTTTTTTTTTTTTTTTTTTTTTTTTTTTTTTTTTTTACCATAGTGTTTTAGTTGATGAAAGTTGCCATGCATCTGATCACAGGGATTGATCACAAAATTTGGTGAACATTTAAATAAAAAATTATTACAGCAGAAGACACATGGCCATTAGTCCCTTTCACAATACTCACAATGGCCCCCTCACTATGGGAAGACACATATCCCATCATTTTTAGCAATGGATGAGATAATTTTACTGTAATTTTTTTTTGAAATTTAAACATGTTTTGAATACCACTTAGATGCGCTGCTATGTGCCAGTCCCAGCTGCTTTCCCATGTCAACACCTTCTTAGAACGCTTAGATAAGTTTTTCCCTTATCAAGTTCACGCCAGGCCCACACCTTGTTCCTCTGTGTCCTTACCCAGATGCCCCTTACTTTTAGCACCTTACATTTCATACTTTTACATATGGTCGTGGCAACTCTAGCGTCTGCGTTGTATCCTCCTCATTTTGATCTGGTTCTGCGGTTTGTGGGTGGTGGCTTTGGGTGACTGGATTGCCAACCTGCCTCTGGGACACTGAATCCGGGAGGGACAATAGGAACTGCAGGTGTAAGGTGCTGGTGAGTGTGACCGGCACACAGGGAGGCTTCAGCCTGGGCTGACTTGCTCTTCTCTCAGCTATGAGTGGGCCTTTTGGTGGCTCACTTTAGGAGAGTTTGCTTCAGTCTGATGCAAAGCAAGGGTGAAAACAGGAGTTAAGAGGTGCTGCGTACAGGCACCAACTCTGCAGACAATATACAAACATACACACTGGCAACACGTGCTAATACAAAAAAATTGTCCTGTCACCCTTCCCTGTATGGGTGAGGGACTTTGAACTAGAGAACAGTTTTCACCTTGTCCACTTCATTTGTTCCTTCACAAAGGAAAGAGTCAGGCTGAGGATTTGGGCTACCTGATTTTTGCTCTAAACATTAAGATCCTTCTTCTATCATCTAAGTAAGACCACCAACTGCCTCGGACTTGGAGCAAAACAAACACTCAAAAAAATCTAGTCAACTTTCAAGTCACTAAGAAAAGTAAAATCAATGAAACTATCTTTTTCTTCTCTCGCTCTTGTGGTACTGGGGGGTTGAACTCAAGGCTTCATGCCTGCCAGGTGAGCACTTAACATTGCGCTACATCTCTGGCCTGACTGGCTCTTTTCTCAAGAAGAAAAATACACATCCATTCTGTGTTAGACTCAGCGGCAAGCGGCAAGGTCAAGGAGTCATCTGAGATTCCCGGCTCAGTACGCTTTCTTCACTTTGTGGGTTCCAGTTAGACAATCACTGTGCTTTTGCTGTGGTGAAGAGATTCTTGTCTGGCTGCGTCACACTTTCAACAGACATGGAGCGGGGCCACAGCGTCTTTTGACCTGTTCTGTGTTTGATTGACTTTGCTTTGATGCTTGCAGATTTATCACCCAGCTGAGCGCTCACCAGGAACCTTGGAGCTAGGTGCCGTGTGCCAAGAGCACAAGGTGCTTTTTCTGTCACACAGGGCTTTTGTGTAAACATTTCTCAAACGATTGGCCTGTCTGGTCTGATTCTGTGGGAGAATGTATTTGTAGCACAAAGCAGTGCCTTGGATGACCAGGAGGCCCAGGACTTGAGTGGTGAATTATTCACTCCTCGCCTTGCTGGACAAGCTGGGTCACTGGTATTCACAGCGGGGAGTGAGGCATTATTCATTACCAGGCTTTGCTTTGCTGTCTTCAGAGATCCCTCCCCACTTTCATTACCCTTTCAGGTTTTAACAAGACATCACATTCTTTTAAACTTCCCCTGGGCAGCCGAAGTCTTCCCCTACCCCTTTCTTTTCTTCCCCTTCTTGCACATGGTACAATAATAGGTAGAGAGCTCCAACGGTTGTAAATTGCAGCAGTTAATGTCAAATTGACAGAACAGTGATCAAATGAAGTTCATAGCCACACAATGCGACCTGCGGGTGGAATGCTGTTTCAAACATGTCTAATGATGGGGCTATAAAATCATAAAAATGAAGTACTCTTCTTTTGGAGAGGAGCAATAAGAGCAATTCATCTGGCTTACCACAGCTATTAATGAACCTGCGACTGGACACTTTCTAGGAGTGAGTGCCCCACTGGTCTGGGGCAGAAGATCCTCAGAACTTCGGCTTTGCAGGGTCCTCAGAGTTGGGTTTTCCTAGCTCTATCCCCTGACTTTTTCTCCTTGTCTGTGGGGATACCAGAGGAAGAGCTTGCTTGTGTGTAGAGCCATGGTGGCAAAGAGCTGAGCTGTCAGCTCAGTCCCTCGATGGGACAGAGTGAGTCACAGTGCCACGTGGCTAACAGGCAGCTGAGGAATTAAAAACCAGTTACAGTAGAGGCCGTGCAGCTGACGTCCAGATGTGTGCAGATGCAGCAGGGCATTGCGACACGAAGACTCGGAGAAGAACGCTCAGCGTGCCCCATCGCTGACTGCAGAGCGGAGGGAAGCGCAGCCCTCTCCATTTTAGTGCATTTTTCCTGAGCTCGTGGTGACTTGGCTGCAGGAATGGAGGGACTCTGAGACTCCTCCTTCTGAATACACGGCCAAACGCCCCTGAAGTGGGCTCTGCAGTCGGAGGGGCTGTGTGTTCCTCCCACATGGCCCGCACATGCTGATGGCGGGAACACAGTTCATATCCTAGGCCCGAGAGCGAATTGACAACTTTACTTGTTTTCAAGTTTTTTAAAGTATAGGATACTTTAGTGATGGATCTCGTAATTGTTGACATTGTGGTTTGTGAAACAACCCATTTCATTTAAGACTGGAAACACCCACGGGAATAACTCAGCCTGTAAAATATGAACATTTACATAAATATGGGAAGTTTAAAGTCTTATCTGCAAAGCACAGAAAATCGCATGCATCTGGATAATTCTGACAAATCGCTTTGGCCTGCCCCGAATTACTCAAACAATTCCGGACAGAGTTGGGCAACTTTTCCTGAGCATAATTAGAGTGGAACCCTTTGATGGTGTGGGCCTGGCTGTATGATATGTTGTATTTCAATTCCTATAATTTAAAGGCACAAGTGTGGGCTGCATATGGTGAAGGGGGCCACGGCTCCTGGAGGGGCCAGCATTCGCCCACTAATTGACCTGCTAGGAATCAGCAGCAACACGTTCTCCACTTGTGGTCTGGAGGCTGCGTTAAAATAAATGCCTACGCTAGTGTCCTATTTAGATTTGTCTGATTGAAGAACTCAGCTACGAAGATGACGAAGAGTGACGAGCCCCGCGTTAGCGGCAAGTTAATGCCTGTGGGTATCCTGCAATTGGCTCTGCCAGAATGAACCACTCGGTAAACAGGAACTCAGGCGTGGCGGGCTGCGCTCTGCGGTGGCTGGGAGCCCAGGTGGTGAGCGAGGCCAGCTCCGGGGAGGGGTCCAGCAGGGGCATCGTCTAGAGCCAGCTTGGGTTAGACTCCTGGTTTGGCTGCGCTCCTTCCGCTGGTTCTTAATCATTCACAGGGGCCGGGCCATGGACGCTCCATCTGTGCAATGGGAAAATTGTGTGGGTGTCGCAGTGGGGGTGGGGCACGGCCGAGGAGGAGAGACGAATTACCGGCTCCAAACTGCAGTGGCATGGGGGGCTTTGTGCCAGGAGGGGGGCTGTGAGCTATGACCTGGGGCATCTCCCCTGATGGAGTCAACATCTAGATGCCAAGGAAAGGGCCTTCAGGTGGCAGAAGCTCTTGCGGCTGACTGAGGGGGTCCGTGCACCGCACTTGGAAATAGAAGGCCTTTAATAATGTTTTTAAATGACAGTTTCCTTCAGATTTAGGGGAAGTCTGCATTAAGGGAAATTGGATACCTTGAGCCCCAGGCAGCAGAATTACTGTGTATCTTTTAATTTGCAGATATAAGAAACTTTAGTCCAACGTTACATTGTGCATCTTGTCCGGGCTTCTTGCTATGCTGCGTCTAAGGTCAGATCGGCTCTGGCCTGTTCGGAAAGCCCTGGCTGAGAGGCAGAGAAGATGTCAGCGGATGTTTCAGCCTCACGGAAAAGCGCTCAGGCCCAGCCTGGCCTGCTTCTCCCATTCTAATCAGAGAAGTCCTGTGTGGGTCATAAGATGAGAAGTGAGGGGCTAGGGTGGGGGTGGGGGCTTCTCAAGAGCCAGAGGCCAAGAACTGGATCCAAAGAGCAAAACGCTTAGGCAAGCTCTGTCTGAGAAGTGAGGTTAAATGACCCCAGGGATGAACCGGCTGGTTCTTAAGCAACTTCCTTGATTTGGAGCCAGAGGGCCTGTTGCCTGGTGCCTGTGAATACACAGGGTTTAAGGCAGACTGGGAACCTTCTGTGTTCTTTGCTCAGCCTTGGAGGAGTTTTATTCCACAAAATATAAATTATAAAAGGCAAACCTGTGACCTTCTGGGTCTTGGACACAGAGTCCATTCTATGAACAAACGGACTGAGCCTAGTCCCAGCAAGAAAGATACGCATCTTAGACTGCAAGCAGCATAAGAGTTTTAATTTTATTTAATCATGGGCGTGTTTCCTCCTCTAAGTTGTTAAAGATGGTCTACATTTGAAAAGAATTAGGACAATCCTGTATCTTTGATCAGCTTAGAACCTCTTTAGGAGAAGAGATTTAACACTCTAGTTTTACCCAGAAATATAAATATGCATCAGCTAACAGTTTCCTAAATTAGGCAATATAAACTTTGTATTTTCATGACATCCAAGTAAATATGAGGCTCGTTTTATCCTTCAAAGTGACTGTCTTTGAACTAAATGCACTTGAGTGAGGGGTCGTTGTGTGTCATGATTTTTGACACAACTTGTCATTAGTTTTAACTTTGGCCAGATTGTAATGGGAAATTCAGTTGTGCAAGCTTGCCTATTGTTTATCTAAACCCAGACTCAATTATTGTTTCCCAGGCCCATCATCACCATTTTAAGTAGAAAAAAAAAAAAAAAATGGCCTTAGCCCATGGAATGAATCCCACAGAGTTGATCATTCGGAATGGGACCGTGAGGTCAGGTGCATGGACAGTGAGGTTGAAGCAGCTCTGGGCTGAGGTGGGACAGACCCCAGCGAAGTCCCACGGGAGCAGAGAGAAGCTCAGAGCCTTTGCTTTCCCTTAGAATCTCTTAATCTCTTCAGGGAGCTGGATGATCAGGAGAGTGGCTGTTACTCAGTATCACAGGAAAGCCTTTTCATTTCTCCTTACCATGATCCTCTAGAAACTTCCGCTAGGAAAGAATTTCTCACAGTGTGAGGCACTATGGACACCACTTTTTCTTTCCTAGCTGTTGGAGGATGTGCCCCTTGTCTGCCTCTTTCCCTCCAGCTGTTTTGACAGCACCACTGTCTTCAAGCTGTTTAAGAATTACTAAAAACCTTCACCAAGTTAGTAGAGAGTTGTGAATGATCCAGACATAGCTTCCAAAGATTGTCTTAGGGAAAAGAAAAAGAGAAGGAAATGTTAGAGGTCACACTGGGCCTGGTCAAGAGTTAGGGGCGCCAACAGTGTCTGCATTGGTGTTGGCAACTCACTTTGCCTCCAAGAACTTGACTGTTAGGTGGAGGAAGAAGGGAAGGAGGAAATGCCATTTATTCCTGTAGTGCCTCCTGTGTACCAGGATTTTGTAATGGTTGTTTGACTTTCTCATCACGACTCTGTGAATGAGGTGTAATTATTTAATTTTCATGTAAGGAACTTAATGAGAGAGAGCCGACAGTGACAAAGCCAGAGCAGGAATCCCTGGCCACTTGAATCCAAACTCTTCCTAAAGATGTAAACTCATCACGAAGCTTCCTCTGTGTGACATGTTCAGGGCTGTCTTATGATCTTAGGTGTCCAGATTCCAAGAGCAGGGGAGGAAGTTGGTGGTTCTGTTACTGTGACTTGGACAAGTGTCTACTGTGAACCTGCTAGAACGTGGCTTCCCGGAGTGCACTTCATATCCCTCCCTGTGATGCCAGCCGGAGACTGGGCTGCTTAGCTCTGACAGCTGTAATTATTGTACAACTCCTGACAACCCAAGGCCACGCTTCATGTCGATGAAGACCGTCATTTTCTCCCCCAAGGCTAAAGATATTGGGTTGTGCTGAGGGACATGACACGAGCTTAGGTCTAGGGGAAGAGGCACAGGCTGGCTAGGTGTTTGCCAAGCTCGCTTCCTGCTGCAGCAGGAGACACAACTAGAGCACACTCCTCAGGGCCCCTTGCAACTGAATGTGACCGTAGTGTGCATGTTGGCTAAGGGAATGTAGCTGGATGTTTACGCATTTTTCCCTCCAGGTCTGGCCTGTGCAGTCCTCTCGTAGACCCTGCACTATCCTCCTTGGGCTGGCCAGATTTGGCAACCAAGATGACCTTAGAAGCTGCAGGGTGAGCCAGGCAGAGCCTTCATCATCCTGAGTCCATATGAAGCAACCTCTCTCAGGCACTTACTTCTCATTATTGTTGTGATTTCATCCTTGGTTAATTCACTGGTGTGCAGGATCTGGCTTGCGCTTGGTGGCAAACACTGCTGGCTAAGTTTGCAGGAAGATTTTTTTTTTTAGTATTTAGATTATAAGTTTAGTTTATAATTATTTTAGTTGGGACCAGAGATATAGCTCAGTGGCACAAACATCTGCCTGACAAGTGCGAGGTCCTGAGTTTGATTCCCAGTAGCCCCCTCCCAAATACTTTAGTCGAGTATTACATTTGTTTTTTAAAACTTCATTTATTTATTACAGTGTCTCGCTATACATCATGGATTCTTTTTTTGTTGGGGGGGAGGTCAGCTCAGCCCACCCTGGGGGGAGGGGCTGGCATGGTGCTGGGGATTGAACTGCGGTCCCTGAGAGGCACTTTAGACCGCTGAGCTATCTTGCCAGCCCTCATTTTTTAAAAAGAGAATAAAAAAGTCAAACAAAGCACATTAGAAATGATACAGAATTTTATTAAACAAAATAACAGAAATTGAACAATGGTTGTTACGTTGCATATGGTTGCCTTCAAGTTAGTTATTCAGATTACCAGATACTGCATGAAAAATTGGTCAAAAAATCAAAAAGAAGAAAATAAAAGAGCATTAATTCTTTTCAAGAGACCAGTAGAAACCAGCAGTACAATTACCCAAGCTACCCTGGGAGTATATCTATGTCCCTCCTTCCCTTCCTTCCTTCCTTCCTTCCTTCCTTCCTTCCTTCCTTCCTTCCTTCCTTCCTTCCTTCCTTCCCTCCCTCCCTCCCTCCCTCCCTCCCTTCCTTCTTCTCATCTTACTGTGAAAGGGAAAGAAACAGTTCAAAGGGAATTTTTCAGGCATTTTAAAAGCCAATTGACATCAGGTTAATAGTTTAAAATCAGTGAGATTTTACAGTTCAGAAATTGACAGACTTGGGGCTGGAGAGATGGCTCAGCAGATTAAGTGCTTCCCTGGCAAGCACAAAGGACTGAGTTCAATCCCCAGTCCCCGGCCCCCACCCAAAAAAAAAATTGGCAGACGTTGGCAAATGAGGGCTTTTCTGCTAGCATATCACTGGTAAAGCTACTCAGTTATTTGTGCACAGGATGCACTTCATTATGTGTATACTGCGTATATATACTGTCTATATGCCTAATAATTCTCATGAAATCCCTGTAGTTGGCCTAGTGACCAATAGGAAGGTTGGGAGAGGAGAGCATGGGGGAAATGATGTCAGAGGCTAGGAGATCAGACATTTTCATTATGCCTTGGAGAACTTGTCTGGTGACTTGGAAGGTGGCTCTGTGCCCAGCCACAGCACCTTTTGGGGAGGTGTGGAAAACACAATGGTACTAGTGTGTTCTGGCTATTACTAGTCACAGTGATGAAGTGTGACAAAATGAGATAAAACTGTCAAACATCAGCTTGTTTGTAAACAGGAAAAAAAAAAAAAGGAATAGAATTCAGAATTCAGAATATAGGGTTTGCTGTATCACAAACCAACCTCAAACTTAGTGGTTTAAAACAATGGCCAATGTCCTGGGGATTGAAACCTGGGCCTTTGCACTGAGCTACATTCTAAGCCTTTTGTTTTTGTTTTTGTTTCGAGGCAGAATTCACCTAAGTTGCTAAAGTTAGCCAAGCTGGGCATGGATATATGACCCTTCTGCCTCATCCTCTCACAAGCATTTGTCACCTTATCTAGCAGTCTTTTATTTTCTTCATGAATCCGTCACTGGGGCAGGCTGGAGGAGGATCTGTCAGTCACTGGGGCAGGACTCATCTTCATTTCATGCAGCACCCCCAGGCGGCTAGGCAGAGGGCTGGAGGATCTGCTCCAGCATGCCACAGACACCGGCAGCTGGGTGCTGGCTGGGGTCGAGGGCTAGACGTTCGTTTCCTTTTCACATGGCTTCTCCACACAGCTTGGGTTTCCTCACAAAATGGTGGATGGGTTCTAAGAAGAGCTATTCTAAGAGACAATTGGGTGAAACTGTATCGCCTTTAACAACCTAGTCTGGAGGTCACATGTAACATCAGTTCTCAGGTTTGCTACTGTTCTGAGGAGTCCCAAGGCCTTCCCAGTGTCAGGGTAGGAGATCACTGATCCCATTTTTTGATTGTGGATGGTAAGGCTCTAGAAGGGAACATGGGGTTCGAACATAGCTGCTACTACTATGGAGCTGCTACTCGTTTTCTGGGAAGTGAGAGAATTAGTCCAGTTCCCTTAGGAACTCATTCTGCTTAAAGAGCAAGAAGGACTTTGATATCCTGAAGTGATGTGTTGAAGGCACTGCTTACACTCCTGTTTGAAATTTAAGGCAGTAACAACAACTTAGATTGTCCTAACACAATCTAAAGAGAGAATTCTGGAAGGTGGTACCCAGAGAAATTTAGAGAGAGAAAAGGAATTATTTTTCAGTAAAATAAAAGCCAGAACTCCTGGTTAGTCATCTGGCTAATACAGTGGCTCATGAACTTAATGTGTTTCATGATTTTAGAAAAGATGGCCATGTTGTGCGAAAGACAGCTGTGGTCAGGTTGTCGCCCTATGCAGAGTTTGCAAATGAAAACAAAAGTTTGCCATATGCTTTTATTTGAGAACCAAGGCACTGATGTGGATGTTTTTGGAAGTACTTCTGTCAAGCACCATTCAAATCACTAGGAGATAAAAATGAATGGTCTCTCACTCTGTCTCTCTCTCTCAAACTGGGGATTGTACCCAGGGCCTTCCCTCACTCTGAGCTATATCCCCAGTCCTTTTAATAGCTCTATCTTATTTTGAGACAGGGTTTTGCTAAGTTACATTGCCCAGGCTCGGTTTGAACCTGTAATCTTGCCTCAGCTGCTAGGGTGCTGGGTTAAGGTGTGAGCCACCATGCCTGGTTCTGAAGGAACCTGAAGGTGGCGGGGACAGGAGGGCTGAGCGGAGCAGAGAGGAATCTCCTATTTATGAGCCATTCCTCTAGGCCTCACCAGGGCACTGGAAACACTGCAAATACTGAGGGTGACAGAGCGTAATGTACACTTGGGAGAGCTGAGTGGAGAAAAGCTGGCCCGAATCTTCACTCACTGCAGACTGAGAGTCAGGTTCCCAGCAGGGGCAAAGCTGCCTGCTGGGCTGTTCTGTCTAGTACTCCTTCTTCTCCTCCTCCTTCTTCTTCCCCTCCTCCTCCTCTTCCTCTTCCTGTTTCTCCACCTCTTCCTCCTCCTTTTTCTCCTCTTCCTCCTCCTTTTCTTCTTCTTCCTCCTCTTCCTCTTCCTCCTCCTCCTTTTCCTCTTCCTTTTCTTTCTCCTCATCCTCTTCCTCTTCTTCATCTTCCTCCATCCTCTTCCCCTTCCTCCTTATCACCATGAAGCTTTGTGCACTGAATTGTACTGTACAGATTATGAAAGCACTGCGGATTGGCTTTGTTAAAACATCTCATCAAGCTGTGCTCTCTAACCCCACAGAGATGTGGGTCGATTCTATACAATGACAAGAGACCATAAGAACATGCAATGCTTCATCCTTAGATTTTGCAGAAATCTTATTGGATCTGAGAGCCTCAGTTTCTGATCAGACTACATTTTTGCAAGAGCTACTCAGAAGAGGCAACAGACATATTTTTTATCTTGTTACTTTTCTCCTCATTGGCAATATTTTGATGGCAATCATAATAATATTAGTGAGAAAAAGAGAAAAGCACATGAATTATCTGCTAGTTCCTAAATTAAGATTAAACAAACAGGTACATTTTCAAAGAAACTCAAGTGCTCATGATCCTGAGAACAGCTGGTTCTGAATATCTGATACACATTTCTCCCACTACCTCTACCACGTATTGTATATGTGGTCTCAGGTCTGTGATGTTTGACTAAGATTAATAGCAGTGATCCCAACGCTGCATCTATGAAAACATGGAATATTTCTGCTAACCTTCTGTGTGCCTAAGAGTTCTTTAAATGGAACATGTTTCAGTGAAACCCATTTTAATTTGTGAAGTTGCATGCTAGTCATGGAATGGATTTAAGAGGAAAAGAAGAGAGGCTGCTAGGTGCCACAGGTGGTAAACGGGCTTATGTCTGCATTGCAGGCACTGGGTGGGACGCTGAGCAGCGCTGGGGAAGTTGGGCTCACTGTGGAGTTTCTCTCGTCCTGAAACTGCGTCCTAAAGGCCTATCTCTATGAGCTGTGCTCTGCTCTTCTAGTGTCTCACCTGCTGCGCAGACAGCCAAGGCGAGCTCCTTTTCTGCATCCCGCTTGGCTGTGGCAGCTCTTAGAGCTCAGAGCCCAAGCCCGTCTCCACACTCTTCATGTTGTGAACGACATGACTTTGTAAGAAGGTGACTGCTCCAAGTAGGTACGAAGCATGCTAAATTTTTAAGAAAGATTTATTTATTTGGTACAAGGTCTTGCTATGCAGCTCTAACTCATAATGATTCTCCTGTATCTGCCTCCCCAATGCTGGGATTACAGGTTTACAACCATGCTCAGTTTCCATGACTGCTACAGTGCACGGCCAGCATGGCTCGTGGTCCTGGGGATTGAACCTGGATCCTTGTGTTTGCCAGACAGGCGCTTAGAGTACCAGGCTATTTCCCCAGCCCCAAAACACACTAATTTTAGTAGCAAACTCTGTTTTCAAATGCATTTCACAGTTTACACTGAGTGATAAATGCTTAATTCCCACCATGTGAACTCCAGATTGCTTTGTTGAGAGGCGCAGATGTCACTATCTTAAGAACTTTTGAAGCCCATACTCAACATTTTGCTCCAAACATCTCTTACACTAAAGTAGGTGGGGATCAGCGACCCATCTTAGTACCCCGAATCAGTTTTCCATCCCTACCGGATCCGTGTTTGAGTCACATGGCAGGTGTAACATTGTACCTCTTGGTTCTAGATTGTTCCACCAGAGTTTGTGGGTAAAAGGCTTGACCTAGTTGGACAGCTCAATACTCACAAGATTGTTAGATTCAAAATCAGATGTGGGAAGTGTTTCTTTAGTGGCATAGTAGATTTGAATTCTACACTAGATATTGTGTGGATGTTTGTGGTGGATGCTATCCCAGAAGAATCCTGAGACACGTGGCAATTTGACTGATTTGATGACATTCTTAAGCTTTTAGGATAAAGCCTAAGGTTCCTAACACTGAACACTGGAGCTCTTGGGTCTTCCCATACCAACCTGCCCTCTTCCTCAGGTTCTGTGAGCCAGCTACGCTGGCCCTGGTTCCCTGACTGATGCAGTTCTGCTCCTTGTAGCACCGCTGTTTCTCCTACTCGTTTCGTTTTTGGTCCCCTAGTCCCATAACGTTCACCTTTTCTGATTTTTTTTTTTTTCTTTTTTTTTCTGAACTGGTGATTGAACTCAGGCCCTCGTGCTTGCCAGGGAAGTGCTTATTCCACTGTGCCATCTCCCCGGCCCCAATGTTCACCTTTTAAACGTCAGTTCCAAGGGTGCTCTGGTAGAAGCACTATCCTCAGGCCTGTGCGCATCCTGAAGTGTCACTGTGCTTATCACCTACTCATGTGGCTCCTTGATTAGTGTTTGGTTGTTTCATAGAATCCTGCAAGACCAGAGATTGTATTTCTTTTTTGTACATCGTTATGTTCCATGAATCTGGGATAGTGTCAGTGTCATAGAAGTTGATCACAGATACTCAATAAAACTTTCATGGGCAAATGTACCCAGCAGGGTGCCTGAAAAGCAGTAGGGGCTAAATATGACCATCAGACTGTTCCTAATCCAAAAGTGTGGCTCTTTTTTAATTCTTTCTCTTTCACATTATGTTGATTGGATGCTACTTTCTATTTCTGCTGACCTTCTGGTTCAACCTGGGAGGTCACCACATGTTTCCTCAGTGTTCTCGAGTGGGGCAGTAACTGGGCAGCAGGTGTGTGAGCTGAACCCCAGGGGAAGCATAGATGCCAGGTTGATGATGAAGAATCAGCATCGCTGGAAAATTCAATGCTCGTTCTGAGTAGATCAGTGAACGTTAGTATTGCACTCTAGGATTCTTTTGTCTTTGGAGAATCCCTGCTGTCTCTTGTTTCTCAGCTCTCAATGCCTTTGAGAAAAGCAGGTGCAGTGGAATGTTGCCCATCTTTCCTTTCTCTACGCCAGGCCGTCTTACACGAACCACTTCATCTTTAATACATATTGAGACAAGGTATTTTGATCTTGATTTAATGGGGAAGAAAACTGAGATGCACAGAGGATTAAAAGAGGATGCCCAAGGGCTGGCAGTATAACTCAGCCGACTAAGTGCTTGCTTAGGTAAGTGCAGGGGCCAGGCTTCCATCGCTGGCACCATGTGCTGTGCTGGCCCTGCCCCTAGGCACGCTAAGCCAGCAATGGAGTCCAGACGTGGGGGCGTACACCTGCAATCTCAGCACCAGGGAGGCACAAATCAGGAGGATCACTATGAGCTGCATGGTGAGACCCTGCACAAAAGAAAGAAGAAAGAAAGAAAGTCTTTTAAAAAAAAAAAAAGGATGTCCAAATAGCCCAGAGAATAATTGAGGTGGTTGGAATGTAAGTGAAGCGTCTCTCACTGAGGACTTGGGATACAATCCACTCTTCAGAGGTTTTTTAGTGTCCCCAACGCTACCTGGAAAACTTAGTTGTCTGTTCTAATTCCAACAGGATGCTTTAGTGGCATAGAAACCAAAGCACAGGGCTGGAGAAGTAGCTTGTGGTCTAAGTGCCTGCCTGGCAAGCACAAGGACCTGAGTTCGATCCCCAGTACCCCATGCCATGCCAGCCACCAAAACCAGGCGGAGTGTTGCACACCTGCAATCCCAGTGCTAGGGAGGCTGAGACAGGAGGATCATTATGAGTCCAAGCTGTAGCGAGACCCTGTATCAAATAAATAAATATTTTTTAAAAAAGCACAGAACTTTTGGGTGATTTGAGGGATTGCTGAGAAGTGAACACACCCAAGTCCATGTGCACCATAAGCAATACTTTCCCACTGAGCTACGCCCCAGACCTTCCCTCAGATGACTGGAGTTAGAAGGTAGCTCTCTTCCCAGGTACTTTTTTCTGCCTTAATTCTCCAGGGTATGAGCCACTGGGAAGAAATGGTGAAGTGATTAAACTAATAATACATCTGACAGAGGAGTACAATGAAAAACAATGTGAAATTTGGGCTACTAGAGACCTGGGAGATGTCCACAGAGGGTTGCCTACAGTGGAGGGGCAGGCGGGCCCAAGAGGCTGACCCTTTCTCAGAGGGGCAGTCAGAGTTGAGAAGCAGGGCAATTGCCTATCATGGACACCCTCCAACCAAGGCCCCCAGGGGGATGGCCATGTGTGTGTGTGTGTGTGTGTGTGTGTGTGTGTGTGTACATGCATGTCCCTGTGTGTGGGGTGGACCATCAGGCCACCTGACCGTGGATCCCAGTGGATATGAACAGAAAGAGTTTTCTCATTCCCCTCTGATGCGCACCATGGAGCAGTGTCACGCAAGCAGTTTCTTGTTCATAGTTGATACCTTTGTGACTTTAGAGTTGGGAGCTAAAGTTGTGGTGTTCTAGTTCACTTGTTCTGGTTCACTAGGCATGAAAAACAAAGACCAGGTAGATTTTCCCTGAAGAGTCCTTAAAATATTTGTGGTAGAAAAGGGACTTTCTAAACATTTATATAATAGTTGGAGTCAAAGTTAAGCTTATTAATGCAGCTGAGATTTATCTGTGGTTGTCACTTAGCACTTGGGGTACATCTGGGGTAATAAGATCGATGAAATGGAGTCTCTCCAGATTGCATTGTATTAGCCACAGCCTGGGGCTGTGAAAGGAGAAGAATCCGGGTTAGCACCATACAGACCAGAATCTTCCTTTGAAATTCTGAGCAATTTGTGAATACAGGTGGGGAAAGATAAGTTCAGATTTTCATAGGGCAGTGGATAAAATATTTGAATAAATGCATATGTTTAATAATAGTCATTCAAATTTAGCATTTTGCTAGATGGTCGAGATATGATGGCATCTCTATGGAGCTTGTAGATCAGTGGGAAAGAATGCAATTAAAGTTGAACATGCCATCTTTTGTAATTGAAAATTTATATGAATAAAATCTTGAGCTGAGTGGCATGTGTGAAGGAGGAGCCTGTGGAGCTGAGGCACCACTGAACAGGAGAACCTGACAAGTCAGAGAGGCCAGTGGAGGTTTCTGGATAAGGACAAGCCCCTCAGTAAGGATCTGGGTTTGCTGGGGGGGGGGGCAGAGGGGCATTTTTAAGAAAGCGAGAGCAGCAATGCTGACAGCTCATGGTGAGAGGAAGGAGGCTTCCTTGCCCATAACGAGGGTGCTGAGTTTGATGATGACTTAGCTTAATAAACTTAATAAACTTAGAGACTTTCCGGGTAAATGGATGCACCAAGGAACCACACTCTGCAACTTTTTTTTTTCTTTTTGTAGAACTTGAGATTGAACTCAGGCCCTTGAACTTGCCAGGGAAGCACTTATTCTATTGAGCCATCTCCCCAGCCCCTGGAAATAAATTGGACACACAAGTTCAAATATTGCCTGCCTTCTCTGGTATGAGGAACCAAAAGTGCAAAGAAGGGCCAAAACATGTAATAGGTGTGGTGAAATTGGAAGAAAACACTGGAGTTTGATGTGTGTGCTGCCATAGTGAGTGCAAGAAGAGTCCCAGTGGGAAGGGGAGTAAGAGCAAAGACAGACAATGGAGACAAAGCCTTTTGTAACTAAGGAGAAGAAAGGCTGAAGGACACGGGGTAGTGGGAAAGAAAGAACAATCAAGATACAGCACGTACAGGGGCCTATTCCCTAGGGAGAATATGATTGTGGTGGACATCTTAAATATACCAATAAAACTAAATCATTAAAAAGTTCAATAGTCCATGAGTTGCACATATTTTATGACAGTTTTCTGATTGTGTGTGAGAACGTGAGTTTGAATTTCTCTGCCACCATGTCCTAACTTAAGGAACTGCCTCATCTGTAAAATAGTGATAAAACAGCTGCTTTAATAGCCTTCAAAAATTATTGTGTCAGTAACGTGTGTATTAACCATTGTGTGCTAATGCATGAACTGACCAAAATAATATTGCCTGTATAGTATTCCACAAATATAAGAATATAGGTGGTGCAATCCACTTTTGGTCTTTGTTCCTGACTCCTGGCACAGGCCTCCTACGATCCATGGGATTTTCTGAGCAATAAAGGTTAGCAGAAGTTCCTTTTGTGCTAACACTTGTTGGGAATTCAGATAACTCCAGAACAGGGCAGGTTACCAGAAAGCCCAAGCCATGGTGAGGTTAGGAACTTCAGAGTCACCACTGACCTACAGGGAGCAGAGGGGAACTGGGTGTGTAGTTCAGCTCCCAGGGGCTGCTGCTTTAGTCAGCCATGTCTCTGAGATGAGGCCTTCATCAAGAATCTAAGCCAAGATGCGTCCGAGATGCCTCCCCCGACTTGCTCCTTGCAGCCCTCCCACCTGGCTGTTCCTCAGCTTTGTTCTCTGTGGTAAACTTGTGAGGGTAGTGAAAACGCTTTGAGTTCTGTGTGGTATGCTAGCAGAGGTCACCCTGATGGAGGGGTCGTCAGAAGCCTTGCATTACCAGCAGCTGGGGGGAGGTGTGAGTATCCCAGGGGCCCCCTCTGCACCCGGAATCTAACATGCAAGCTGCTCTGAGGTGCTGAGCCCGTCTTTCTGGGTCTGGACTAACTCTGAATAATGTCAGAATTGCTGAAGACCCAGTTGCTGTTAGAGAGGCAGAGCATTGACTGGTGTGGAAATAAACCTTACTTTATTTTTCTTCCTACTTTTTTTGTGTCTAGTTTTCCCCTAATCCAGCTGAAGACAGACATTTGTGAACACAAAGCTTGGGCTAATATGACTCTCTGTAAGGTGAGAAATGGGCATAACTTAACATATCACTCTTTGGAGAAATAGTCCAGAATTCTCATGGAGGACAGCTTGTGCCAGCAAACCAAGAACAGAGAGCTGCCATCACTTGCAAGTATAATCTGGGCCTTTACTGTTGGTGCTGCATGACGCTTTTCAGCTGGCTCTTCCCCTCAATATGTATTTTTCTACATGAATGATCTGAAGTTAATGTTTATTCAAATGGGGTTTTTGGGTGCAAATATAAATCTCTTTGAAGGCCTTGCTGCAGAAAGCAGACTGTCCCAGGAGACGGCAGAAAGGATGCCGGGTGAGGAGCTGTGGGACCCGTGCTCTGCACTGTTCTAAGTGAGGAGATTGATGTTGAAACTAGCTGAGCCTCTCAGAGGCGTGGCATTCCTGTGTAAAACTTTTCATTTGCTGTTACTGATTTCTCCCCCGTCTTTCTGAATTTAGTGTATTCCAGCTTTCAGCAGCCCGACAGTGCTATTAGGATAGCATCACTGAGCTCTTAACTGGATCTCACCAGCCTGGAGTCTGCACCAGCGCCCAAACGTCCCATCTTCATGTGAGTGTCCTCTCTAAATAGCCCCATGGTGCTTAGGTTAGTGCTCAGCACTTGTACTGCAACAGCAGAGTGGAAACCCAGACTTACCCCTGGAGGCCTAAGCTATTTGGTGTAACAAAATATCATAGATTTGATCATTTAAAATGACAAAAATTCAGTTGCTTATAATGCTGTAAAGCAGGGTTTGAGATCAGGTCTCGGTAGGGCTCTTTTTTGAGTTAGTAGATGGCTATCTTTTCTGTATACCTTCACATGGCATGGAGCGGGGGGGGGGGCGAGAGCAGGGAGAGAGTCCTTACATAGCTGCATTCCTACTGGAGTAGGATCTACCCTGATGACACCATTTAACTTTGCTCAGACCCTACTGGTGATGGTGAATCTTCCAGAGCTTTCCATGGTATAAACAGCTCACTGTGGCACATGTGCCCTGGGTCCACCTCAGCATATTCCAAAGGCCTCCTCTCCAGAAGAGATTCCTTTGTAGGTGGAGGACACAGTTCACAGAACCAGAGGGAGGAAGCATGACGGAAGCCTTTGGAGGTGGCCGGTGTAGGAAGACCTCCCCTCCGGGTGGGGTTTTGATGGAGAAATACATGCCAGGCTATGCAGCAGACATACGTCCTATTGGGAGCTGAGGCAAGCTACCCAGAAGAACTTGGATTTGGACTAACTTTGCAATTTTGGGCAGCATTCAGAATGAAAGCAAGGGCAATGGGCAAAAATAAAATTCATTTAGGGTAGAAGGAGCAAAAGGAAAAGGGGCCAAAGTGGAAAATAGGAAGACTGCCAGGGGAGCAGAGGTAGACTAGATTCATGTCCAAAGGTAAGATGTTAGGGAGGTGGCACTTGGGGCTAGTAAGGTCACACGGCTGGAGGTGATGCGTGAGAACAGGCAGGGTTTGGAGCTGGTTCTTCCTGTAATGCTGTGGGCAGCATCTGAGAGCTGTTAGGGTACTCTCTCCGGGGAATGCGCCAGCGGAAGACTGGACAGCCGTTCTGGAGTCCAGACACGTGGCAACAGGTGGGAGACACGCACTTCCCACTTGCCAGGGGCCATAGGTATTAGTCGTCTGCTGCTACTGATGGGAGTTACTGCTTAAAGGAACACAGATTTACTCTCTTACAGTTTTGGAGGATGGAAGTCTAGGTCCAAGATGCTGGCTGAGCTATTTTCATCTTACAGTCTACAGGATAAAATTGCTTTCCTGCATAGTCCCTTAGAAGCCACTTCCATTCTTTGGGGTGTGGCCCCTTCCAAGAGCTCAAGCTCCTTCTGTCTCCTTCGTAAGGACCCTTGTGAGCACACTTGGCTTACTGTTATCCAAGATAGCCCTATCATTTCAATGGCCGTAGCTTCATCACAGGTGCAGTGTCTCTTGTCACTGAAGGTGACATAGTCATAGACCCTGAGGACTTGGATGTTGTTATCTCTGAGAGATCTTCAATCATCCCCATTTTAAAAAATCTGTTAAACTATTGAAATGACTTAGAACCCCCCCCATAAAATAAAAATATAATCCCAATATGACATCAACATGGGGCTATATCTCCCACTGAATCCTGGAAGGATGTGTGCCTTTATAGTCCATCTCTTCTTTTCAGATTAGGAACGTTTCAAGTACTCAGTGGGATTGAAGTTGACTTTAGATAGATGATGCAAATTGGCAGAATGTGGTAGGGAGAACTGGGGGACAGAACCAGGACCAGGGGCTACGGTCCCCAACATGAGGAGCTTGCTTTTCAGCTGAGGAGAATGCACAGGAACACTCTTGTGAGCAAACGACTGGTGTCCTGTGGGACGTGTTAGGGACGTGGGCCTGGAGTCCAGGGGAAGGGTCAGATGTCAGGCCGTGGTTAGAACTTGCTCTGTGAGACTCTTTGGCTGATGCTGGTGAGTGAGGACGGAGCCCTGCACATGCCAGTGCTGTGGCCACAGGCAGAGGAAGGAGCACTGAGGAGGGGCACAGGGCTGGGGAGCAGGGGCAGGGCAGTCCCAGCCCCAGCGGCATCCTACCATGACAGAGAAGGGTCGCTCTGGGGGGTCACAGAAGCTCCCTCCAGGTCTGATGTGGTGACCAGCCCCCCACACAGGCTGCTCTGGGGTCGCTGGTGGGAAAGGGAGAGACCTGCTTACTGACTTCACCTTAAAGAGTAGCATCACAGCTGTGCCTGCCCGGTGGAGCCGTTGCTGGCAACTGGGATTATGGCTTACATGATGAGCACAGAGAACAAAAGAGAAGGCTTCTCCTCCGCACCCCAAGAATTTCCATCCAGGTCAAGTGAGCTGAGTTGTGGCCATGCCTTCCTTCACAGGGTCCCATTTTAGGTCGTTGATGGCATTATATTTCTTTGAGGTAAATGATTCTGTTTCTTATCTATATCCTAGCTTCTAAGCCCTGCAAGAGGCAGCTCCATTTCATAGCAAAGTGTGAACTTGACAGTTGGCAGCCTGGGCTCGAATTCTTGCTCTATCTCTTGCTACATGTTTGACTTTGAGCTGGTAACCCAAAGTTGTGTTACAGAAAATCCTTGTGCCTCAGTTTTTTTGCCAGAAAAATGGAATAGTCCTGGGATCTACCTCTTGGGTTGTTGTGGCAGTTAAATCAATGCTGCTTGGAATGTCTGCCTCTCTCAGGTTCAGGGTGAATTTCAGTCTGCAGTTGTGGGAGGGATGTGGCCCAGGAGGTCTCTGCTGTCTCAAGCCATCTATCATGGAGGAGGCTTAGCGGGCACAGAAGTGGGGCTCTGACCAAAGGGCACGCCTGCCCGTCCTCTCCCCTCTGCCTTATCCTCTCCCATGTGTGCTCTCATCACGACTTCTGCCATATCGTGCTGCAGCAGGAAGACCCCGCCCGGGGCTGGCACCTCAGGCCTGCGGCCTCCGATGCAAGCTGGTTGTCTCTAAATGACCTTGTCTATGAAATTCTGTTGCTGCAGCAGAAAACAGACGAGGGAGGTGCACATTAAGAGGGCCGCACACTGCTCTGCTCTGAATCACCTCTAATCAGTTAGAACTCGATGTCTCTATTTTAACAATATAAAAGGACCCCTTCACTGAACAGTTTATGTCTTCTAGTGCTTACCATTTCTCATTACTATTACTGCCCTACACTAACATGCACATACACTAACTACGTACCTTTCAGCTACAACACGGTTTTAGTCATAGATGAAGCTGACACCTGAAAATCTTCATGGCTCTTGTAGCTGACTATAGCCAGATTTAAAAGTTAAAATTAGGAAAAGATGAAAAAAATACCTAAAGCCATGTTTATATTTCTATGCCGTGTAGCTATTTCCTCATTTTATGACTTCAAGCCAAGGAACAAAGGAAAATTTTTTGCAGACTGAAAGCAGTTTTGTAAGACTTAAGCAACATGTTACCAATAGACATTTTCTTCCTAAAGAAGAAAACTTTGCAGCAAGTGTATTTTGTGCATTGATATGAAGAACAATTGAGAAAGGAAGCCATCTGCATATATTTGAGTTTTATTCTGATTTATTTGCACAAAAAGCTTTGTAAGTAGAAATGGAAAATTGTATCTCTCTAGTACCATAAGTTATTCTGTTAAAGAGATTAAATGGAAAATATATGTGCATGAATACTCATACACATTTTAAATTGACCCTTTTCATCTTTGAGTATTTTAATGTTTTTTAAAAAATGGATTCATCACCTATGTAATGAATGACTGTGTTCTGCAGAATTCTTTAAGGTTGGACTTCATTTATAGGTATGCGCACATTTAGAGTGTCAGACACTGTCATACATGAAGACAGCCCCATGGAGAATACAATTTATTTTCTTTTGATTTTGAAATATGACCTTTTAGGATGAGCAAGCCTAGTAGTTTCGTGACAATGATTTTAGGATTACACAACAATATCTTATCATTTCCTAGAGCTTTTCAGTAACTAATTACCTGACAGACACCAGTTATTCTTAGCTTTGTTTTCCAGGGGACATTCGGCACCATCTGGAGATGTTTTGAGTGCTACTAAGAGTAGCATTGCTATAATGGGGAGGGGTTCCAGGGGTCAGGGTGGCTACTGAATGAATCACAGTATTCAGAAAGGACACGTCACCCCTCCCAATAGAGAGTTTTCCCACTCCAAATCTCAGTAGTGGTGAGGTGGAGCTCTAGAGAGAAGAGGCAGGTCCCGAAGGGTAGTGTAGGGAAAAAGCCACAAGAGTAGGATATGACAGGGCCCCTCTTACTTTAATGATGAGTACTTGTGATTTCTTGTTGTATTTCTCACGAGGATAACATTAAATTCTTCCATCCACCTGTGTGTTGGAGTACAAGGTGGTTCCAGGCAGTCATTTGATCACCATTTTCCTTTCATGGAATTTCATAATTTGAATGTTTCTTGAGGACCCTGGGGTCAGCCAGGCACTGTGGTCAGTATCTATGTAGTCTTTCTTTGCCACATGTAGGAGATGGCAAGCTGTTTCTCAGGGTTAAATTTGATTTCACTTCAAAACAATCCATCCTAGCCAAAGAAGGTTACCATAAATTGCAGATGAGTAATCTACAGCGACATAGGGAAATGTGACTGCGCTCTTACCTTACAGTTTCCTTGTAAGAAAATTAAAACCCAACAAGATTTTGGAGTCTACTGAACTTCATTCGGTAATAGCCCCAACCATGTTTCTTTCCTTGGGTAAATTGGTGTGCTGGGACCTCAGTGTAGTGATTGGTAAAACAGAAGTGTAATATATAGCTTGCTTGTTAAACTAAGTTATTATAATGATTAAATAAAACAATGTACATAAAGGTGCAGCATAATGGATACCATGCAGCAGAACTTTAGATCTCTGTTCTTATAACTTCATAAACTTGGTATCTGAGATACAAATGAGATAATTCACTTAATCTAGGGACAGCAGCTTTCTGCCCATGTCCTCAGTAGAGCGCTGGAAATCGTTCAGAGGCAAGAACTGTGCTTCAGCTCTGCCCTGGTTGCTGCTGCTCTGCTTCAAGCTGGCTGATCTGGTTGGATAGACCGAAGCATTTGCTCCAGTTTTCTTCCTGGAGAGCTCTAGCAGCTGAGCCCTCTTCCTGTCCTATAGATCCTTGCTGCTTTTTCCTTCCTTGTAAGTTTTCATCCTGACCTGTGAACATCAGGAGCTAAGCGTCCCTGTGGACATCAGCAGAGGCACCCTCGCCCGGATGGCAGTGGGGCCATTAGCTAGAAGCCCGGGATTCCAGTCACAGATTTGCCTGAGAAGTTATCCGACCCGAGACTCTGTGGTGCTTAACCTTTTGTTTACCTCTGACCTCAGCTTGACCACAGTAGTTATTAGGAAATTCACCACCTTCCAAAAGGAATGTGTGGAAGGTTAATGACATAATTGTGCCCAGCCCTGATGATGAGGAGAGAGTAAATGTCTGCCTTTTGGAAATGCGTAATAAATCTTTAAGGTAAATTACATTTCTCCTATTGAACTGGATGTGTCCTAAAGGAAAACCACATGAAGCACTTTCGGTTTTAAAGTATTTGTTGTTAGTGGCCTGAGAGAATTCCAGACCTCCTAAAGTAGAGCAAATAGAGTCTTAGCCCAAGTGGGACTTTAGACAATAAAGGCTCTGAGTTCCCTGTGAGGAAGGCTCCCCATGCCATTGTTTGACTTCCAGGTGGAGTTTTCCTCGTGCTTCCACTGTCTCCAGACCACCATTGTCTCCAGACCACCATTGTCTCCAGACCACCATTGTCTCCAGAACAGGGGAGCTCAGATTTTTCAGCCTGGGTTTTATTTTGTATTTTGAATAAAGGCCTCACAGACCTCCTCCTCCTCCTCCTCCTCTTCTTCTTTTTCTTCTTCCTCTTCTTCCTATCCTCCTCTTCCTCCTCCTCCTCCTCCTTCTTCTTTTGGCAGGACCAGGGATTGAACCCAGGCCCTTGTGCTTACCAGGCAAGCCATCTCCCTGGCCCTAAACCACTTCTTTTTGATGCCACTGTAGGATACCAAACAGAAACAAAAAATCTAGACCCTCCTAAAAACCTTGCCATCTTCGTAGGAAGTTCCCTTTTAATGAATGGGCTTCTTGGTGATCTGAGAGTAAAAATTTGTTTTGAGATGAAAAGTGAGGGGGAGATTGTGTAAAGCTATTAGGATGGGCCGGGCGTGGTGGCGCACGCCTGTAATCCCAGCACTCGGGAGGCTGAGGCAGGAGGATTGTTGTGAGTTCAAGACCAGCCTGAGCTACAAAGTGAGCTTAAGGCCAGCCTGAACTGCATAGTGAGACCCTGTCTCAAAAAGAAAAAAAAAAAAAAAAAAAAAAAAAAAAAAAAAAAAAAAAAAAAAAAAAAAAGCTACTAGGATGAGCCTGGTCAATAGGGAGAATTGGAGGAAAATAAAGAGATGGTCGGCACTATGCAAGCTCCCAGCATCAGCTGTGAATTCTAAGCAAATAATTAACCCAAATGTAAGGAAGAAAACAATGTATTTATGACCATTTGTTATGTTTCTTGCTTGATGTGAAGTATTTTCACATACGTTTTCTGGCTTAAGCCTTGCATCTGCTTCCCGGGGGTATTATTATCACATTTTGCATTTTAGGAGAGTGGTTAAGTCACTTGCCCAGTACCACACAGCGTGTAAGAGCCAGGATCCACATTCAGAGTCATTTGCTTCTCCAGTCCATGCTTTTTCGTAAGCCACGGTGCATCTACAAACAGCAAGCTCTTCTGTCTGTTCCTTCCTGGTCTACTTGGTTACTTTACCTCCTTATGATTCTGTCCCCCAAAACAACAACAACAACAAAGATTTTGGAAAATCCATTTGTACTAAAGCCTGTGAAAATTTTTGCACACTTGATGGATAACCATTTCTGCACATGCCATTGGACTTGCGGTTTGTAAAGAGCTTAGTGTGTGAATGCAAACCTATTATTATCTAGTAATATTATGCATTATTATAATAACATACAATTATTTAGCTTGGGTAAAATTAGAATGGTGTATATTTAAGATGTCATCCAAGTTCTATTTTTTTCTGGACTCACTGAAGAATACTGTGTATTTAATGAATTGCATCATAATCTGTATTGCATAGGAAGTTGATTTGCATGGGGATTTTATCTTCATTTCTCAGAGATTTGCTGTATTCTAGTATTAGTTATTAATGCTGAATGCACATTAATTAAATAGCATATACACTTCATATAATTCTTAATACGGGTAGTATCCAGCGGAACCATTTGGCTCAACCAATGCAATGCCTAGTGCACCTGAGAGAGGGGACTCGCTCTGTGATGTGACTGTCCTTGGAGGGGAATCTGTGTCAGGTGACTGGACACCAAGTTCCAGAGAATGTGCTCCGCTAACACCAAGGGAGCTTTGCCTACCACAGCGAGCTTACGAAGTAGTCCCGGCAGGACAAATAACAGTACAATAGTGCTTCAGCTCTTTGCCTAAATGCTTGACTCTTCTTTGGGGGTGGGGTGAAGCGGCTGGCCCTCTTTGTATCTACTAGAATTAGTCAGAGGAGATGGTTAAAATCATCTTATTACTAATAAGGAATAAGGGATAAGGAATTCTGGTGGGAGATCATTTTCAAATAATCTCAGTTTAGCTTTTCAAAGCTTTCCTGTTTCTGAGAAATTCGTGGTTTCTCTGACTTGATTTTTTTGTATCAACACATTTATTGGTTACTTATGATGGCTCCAGTCCTACACAAACTTGTAATACAGCATCCGAGTAAATTTCATATAATATACAAGTAAGTTTAACCCAGGGAATGAGGGACCCTTGGCACGGCCTGCATCACCGGCGAGGCAGCTCCTGTGGCTGATTCTGTACCAGGCCCTGTGCTTGGTGACAGAGACATGAAGGTGAACCAAAAGCTAAATCTAAGCCCACAATATTTATCAGATAGTCCAAGTTAGGATCCAGTCAGTCTTGTGATAGGTGATGGCTGAGTTAAACAGATGATACGTATCTTTAGGAGAAGTATAATCTTTAATATGACCATTTGGAGAGAGATTTTATAAAACTTCGAATGTCTGTCTGGGCGTCAGCCTCACTGGGAGCATGCGGGGGCTCCCCATGTCTTCAAAATCCTGGCCTGGTGCTGCTAAGGCCAGCTCTTCCTCACATCTGCTTGAGGAGAAGCAGCTCTAGCGTCTGATTCCTGGCTGGCTCCAGTTTGGAAGTCTCTAGGGTTGGAAGCTGCTTGCATGCGTGTAGAGAGGAGCAAGGGAGGGAAAGGGCTCCGAGTGCCTGCTGTGAAGGTGCTAGAACCAGCCCAAGTGCCTGGGAACTGTTCAGGGCCTAGAGATTTACTAGGGCTTGGACTTCATCCACCATTGTAGCCAGGGGCTCAGAATCCAATGAAACAATGGGGACCGGATCCAGCTTGCCCCAGGGTTTGGCAGGAGTGCAAGTGTCTGTGTGCTGCTGGAGCATCGTGTTGGTTCTGCGCCTACTCAGGGCAGCGGCCAGCCTGCTGATGATAAGTGTCCATCTGAGTGGCGGCCATCCATCCAGACGGCTTGGGTCAGTGCCCCGGATGGAGCAGGGGTAGCCGGGATCCCTCCTTGTAGGGCCTTTCCAAAACTGGGTTGAGCCGCTTGCCCTGGGAGGCAGGGTGCAAAGCCTCTCTGGTTGTTGGCTGCCCCCCCCCCCCCCAGGGACAGGGTGAGTCTTGTTAGGCAGGGAAGAAGCTGGTGAATCTAGCTTTTGTTTTGCAATCCTTTGGGACTTGCTTACCACAGAGGATTTCGTGATGAATACATGTTGGTCATTCTAAAAGGAAAATACATGCACTGATGTACGTGTCTCCTGGCTGTGCTTTCTGAAGTCATATTAAATTACATTAAAAGCGCTTCTCTCGTTGCCACTGGTCTCTTACTTTGCAGCTAGACTTTAAAGAGATGATAGGTGGGGGAAAGATAAAAAGCCTGGTGACTGTCACTGCCTTGGGGGATGTTCTCGGGGTAGGAAGTTCGCTGTTGGGTGAAGGAGAGAGTTTGTGTATGGGCAGCTGAATGGTTAGAATTCTCCCCTGCGTGTCTGTGCTGTCTCTCAAAGTGCAGCTTAGCTTCGCCAGGCAAGTTATTTTAAGCTCTTGCAAACAATTGCATAGCTTTATTTTTACCCGGGCTCTAGGAAAGTGGGGCCCCCTGCAGTGGTCTCACTGCAGACAAGGAGTCTGAGCTGCTTGGCGGTAGGGAGGTGAGGTAGGGAAGGGCAGACACCAGGACAGAGGTGCTTCAGGGCTGGACATTAAGGATGCTTCTTGGGGATTCTTTTTTTCTTTTAAGTATTTATTTAGCACAGGGTCTCGCTATGCAGCTCAGACTCCTAGTGATCGTCCTGTTTTCAGCCTTCCCAGCCCTAGGATTACAGGTGTGTACTACCAGTCCTGGACTCTTTTGCTGGCTCACCATGCCCTGGGGGCAGGCCTGGGGGGAATGCGGGACTGGGGATTGAACCCTGGTCCCTGAGCTTGCCAAAGCAGGCACTTAGTCTGCTGAGCTATCTCCCTGGCCCCTCCTTGGGGATAGAAGTGTACTTCGTACATTGTGTAAATCCACTATGCAGACCTTGGCTTGAAAGAACTTTTCAAGCTACTTTGCATTCCATTTCCTTCTGTTCTCTATAGTTTGAAAATTCCTGCTTCCCTTTTTGGCTAAGTTTTCTTTTTTTTACTTATCTCCCTACTTCCCTATAATCTACCTTGTCATTTAGTTTTAGAGGGGGATTTCTGTGGTGAGAAAAACTGGGGAGTTTTTGGCGCACGCTACAAGTTCCAGTCGGTAGCAAAAGCACTGGGCTGGAAGGGACAGTGCTGGCCGCTTCCGGGTCAGAACACCTGCACAGAGTGCGCCTGAGGGGCAAGCCCAAGCTGTGTGGCAGTGTTCCCACCTCTTCTTTCCTATCTGTGAGTCTCTGGTAGAAAGGGAGCAGGCAAGTGCTAAATGGGAAGCGATTAATTGGAGGGAATCTGAATGAGGTTATTTCCTCCCCTACTGGCTCAGGAATCCTCTAATCTCATTGCTGGGATGTTTTCCCTTGGCTTATGGCCTTGCTAATACCCCTTAGCTGCCTTATCAGGTTTTTACACCTTAGTGTGAATTAGTTTATTGGCTTCTTGCCTTAGAACCAGGGAGAATGTTGAGTATAAGACAAGAGAGAAAACAAAAGGGGTAAAGTGTTAAAAAAAAAAAAAAAGTGTTCCTTGTGCCTCAGGTCAATTCCTGCATTAGAACCTTGTCCTGCCAAGTGGCCCAGCCTCAGGGCTGTGCCTCAGGACCCGCCGGCAGAAACAGCTCTCTGCCTGGTCAGCTGTCTCCCAACAGAGCCTCCTTTTTGGAAGGCAGCTATGCTAACCACTATACCACCAACGCTCCAGCAGAGCCTCCTTTTTGGTAATGAGATGGGACATCTGTTTTAAATTAGGTCAATTGTCCCCAAATAGTCAAGAGATTGGCACCTTCCTCATAAAGTCTGTGGAAACCATGGGGAAAGGATGAGCTGGATGCTTCCAGGAGAGGAAGCAGGTCACCTGAGTGGCAGTTGGTGAGAGGGTGTGAGCTTTCCATTTCTTAGGCCACCAATAAATAACTCCTGGAAAGTACATTTTAAAATTACTCTTGTGTGTCCTGAAGTTACAGGGCATGGAAAAGTGGCTTTTCTTGTCTTTGTGTAGCATCTTTCTGCAAATTAAAAAAAAAAAAAATGCAGTGCTTGGGATTTATGCACTGATATACTAGCACTTTTTATTTTTATTTTATTTTATTTATTTATTTATTTATTTACTTATTTATTTATTTTGTATTTTTAGGGGAGGGCCTACAGGGTGTTCAGGGACTTACTACTAGGTTGGACTCCTAGTGGTCCACCTGTTCACAGCCTCCCAAGAGCTGCGATTGCAGGTGTTTACCACCACGCCCAGTCTCAATTGCTGTCTCAGGGTGCTCTGGGGGCAGGGCCGGCACGGCAGGGCCCTGCGCCTGCTTGCATGCGCTTTAATCTGCTGGGCTATTTGGCTGGTCCTTACCGCCCTTTGTAATCTGGTTGTATAAAATCTTTATAAATTGTCTGCCAAGCAAGTATACTATGCCACAGAGCTATATCTCTGGCCCCGTGACACACTTCTCAAGCCAGGTTCACTGTTTACTATGAGGGCTTGTTACATTCGTTTTTGTGTTCCAGTGAATCTTGTTGCCATCAGGACTCCTCTCAGCCACACATTTTATAGGTTTTATAAAAATCTTTATTTGGTAGAGGGTCTCGCTATGCAGCTGAGACTTGTAGTGATCCTCCTGTCTCAGCCTCCCCAGCACTGGGACTACAGGTATGAACCTCCGTGTTTGATTTCAGTGGCTGCACTGCATCCCAGGGTCCCATGCTGGCACAGCATGTGGCAGCAGGGATTGAACCCAGGTTCTTGTGCTTGCCAGGCAAATACCTCGACTGCCGAGCTATGTCCCCAGCCCTCACCCGGGTATTTTAAACAAACTGGGATACTTTTGTATTCAGCTAACCTGGGGAACTGCGCTTCCTTATCAGTTTGGTGTGACTGCCATGACATACCAAGGGCAGCTAACTTGCTACAGAGAAGTCTGCTTAGCTTACAGTCCTGGAGGCCCAGAGCCGAGAGGCAGACACAGCCTGGTGAGGGGTGGCCCTTCCTGGCCACCTCTGAGCTGAGGCGGTGAGGGGAGGGCACACATTGTGACCAGCACCCACATCACTACCAAAAGCCAGCTCAAGCCTGGGCTCCCCCGCCTCTTAGAGGGTGCACCCCACAGCCCTCAGGCCTCCTATATGCCCCACCTCATAGAGCCTCTCGGTGCCTCACCCTTTGGCCAATGGAGGACATTTAGTAGCTAAATTGTAGCTATTTTCCAGAACTGTCTTCTGTGTATAGATTTGGTAATACACCAAAAACTGAAGCCCAACTGCAGCTGCTTTTCATTCCGGAGGAAGGTGCTGGGGCGCCAGACACCGCAGTGACTCATACATGTCGCTGCAGGTCCCTCCAGCTCTCACCGTATGACCTCCTTTGGTTTCCCCAAGTGCAAAGCCCAGTGGATATGCTCTCCTGTGGGGAAGGGCCCAGCAGGCCACTTTGAGCATCAGAGCTGAGGTCTAAGAGATGGGTTTAGGTCCCACCTTATCTTCCTGCTTTCCAGTCTGTCTTTTCCCTCATCCTTATTCAATTTCTTACCCTAGCTGTCAACCTGGATGAACTCTAGGGAATGAACCACTGTGACTTAACCCTAGCCGTAGTGATAGTGGCCTCAGAGACTGTTTCATCAGCCTGTGTGGACAGGACCCATGGTGGTGCGGGCCTCAGCCCTGCTATAAATCTCCTTCTGAATTGTTTGTGATAGTACAGCGACCACTGTGTATTTCAGACCAACAGAGAAATTTAGATTTATTTAGAAGGCATGTGTACATGTAGACTTCCAAGAATTATCCAAACCATTTTGGGATGATAATATTATTTCCTTGAATAAAGAGAGAGAGAGAGAGAGAGAGAGAGAGAGACAGACAGACAGACAGGCAGACAGACAGAGACAGAGAGAGAGAGACAGAGACAGAGACAGAGGCAGAGATATAATAGTATGATATAAAATGAGTGTGTTTTAAATTTTTTAAAAAAAAATCTTTTATTTATTTGGTGCAGGGTCTCACTAGGCAGCTTGGGCTCATCAAGATTCTCCTGTCTCA
>PVKA01011483.1:35058-60840 GCA_004027165.1 Ctenomys sociabilis
TGTTGAACTGGGGAATGAACTCAGACCCTTGCACTTAGCAGTCAAGCGCTTATTCTATTGAGCCATCTCCCCGGCCCCATCACTGTAGTTCTTGACACATAATAACTCTGCTCTAAACATTAATTGGGTGAGAAACCGACATTTCGGCTTTCTCCGTGGCAAGGTAAGATATGCATTACGTTTCATCTTGCCTTTCAGATGCCAGAGGAACTTCCAGCTTGAGGTGGGATACTGGTTACACAGATCTGGAGAGCAGCAGACAAGTTTAGATGGAAGCCATGTAGATTTGGGATTATTAACATCTAATGAATATGGATCAGCAACCAGGAAAAGGTAAGAGCAAGAAAAAGCCACGGAAAGGAACTCAAAACCAGATTGAACTGTTATATCAATTCTTTACTTTCTGATAATTGAGTTGTACACCCATAGTCTTGCAGTAGTTCATGATAGTGCTGCGTATGTAACTGGACCTGAGGCCTGGCAGTGTTGATAGATATGATATGAGCAGTGGGTTGGTATTTGCTTGGGTGTTTGGGCTTTCCTTTACCCCTCATGGCCACTGTCCTGCCAGGCTGGGTCCAGAATAAAAAAAAGAAGGTAGAATAGACCAGAGCTCAAGAAGCAAGCAAGTCTAGGCTGACACATGGTGTGAAGGAGTCCACCCTAGTTCAGTTGGGCTGGGCTTGAGCTGCAGACCTGAACACATTAGAAGAAATGCTTGTCATTGTAAGCTCTGACGTCATTTTTCAGGTAGCATTTTGTGACAATTGCTGATTAATACACAAGGGGTGATCAAATATATAATGAAAGTTTAAATAAAACAATTATTAGAATAAAAGGTGCATTATGATTAATGCCCTTCGACATACTCCACCTCACTTTGAACATACTTATTCTATCCTTCTTGCCACTTTTGGAAGCAGCTCTGGAAGTTCTCTCTCATGAGTGTCTCTCTGAGGCTTGATCAAAAATAGCATGAATGCTGTTGCTGGGTGTGATCCAGTGGAACCCAGGTTCGTAAGAATACGATTATGCTGTATTCACATCCATTTTATTCACACTGTCTGGCATCTTGCAACTCCTGGCTCTTTACTTGAGTTAAAAAGAGCCTGAAGGGTAAAGGCTTCAGGTAGACTGAGGACATCCAGGAAGATGTAACAGCAGCACTGAAGATACTCATGGAAGAGGGTGTCTAGAACTCCTTCAGAACACTTTCAAGAACTATGGGCTAGGTGTGTTCAAGGCAAGGCAACTGATGACACTGTCATCATTTTAATATAATGATTTAAAAAATATTTAAATATTCACAATGTTTGTTGATCACTTTGTAAATAATGACTATAAATGATAAAAGAACTCATGAAAGGCTCTGAGAGGGGAAAGCCATACAGGTAAGGGGGAACTCAGGATCGAGGAACGGTGTGGGTGTTTGTCAACAAGGAAGGTAGTGATAAGTGACAAAGGCTCAGAGGAGCCCCAGTAAATGCACTGGATTTGACAGCAACAGATTGATAAAGTTTGGATTTTATTGCCCTAAATTTCTTTGCACAATGAAAGGTCCCATATTCTGAGGGTAAGGAGGAAAATGGAGAAAATCTGAAAGAAAGTGGTCAAAGTTGAAAGTTCTGAGGGTTTGGGGAAATGATTCCATGTGATTTTTTTTTCCAATGGTGAGCAATGCTTTGATAGAGAAAAGAAAAATCTATGTGATTAGTATGAATCTTACAGTTTTTTGAAGGTCTCAGATGAAAAGATTTTAACCATTGGCCTATCAATTCCATTCATTATCATAACCATTGGCCTATTAATTCCATTTATTTTTAATTCTCCTGAGTTTCTACAGTGCTAGAACATGTACTGTGAATATTTATATTTTTAAATATGCTATCATGTAGTCTTTATGGTTTTATATGCTGGCAATAGTATCTCTTTCTCTGTGTGGCCATCTTTCCATTCGTCAGTCGGCCTGTGCCATCCATCCATCTCTCCACCCATCCATCCATAATCTACCCATTTTCTACATCATTCCTTCAAGGATCTGAGGGGATTTAAAAGTCAGACTATACTGACATATCAAATTTAAAAAAAATTAAGAAACAGGGAATATATAAAATGTGTCAATCATATAATATATACCCAAACAAGTTTTGATTGATTATTCAGATAGCGAACTGACAAGGGAACGATGACTTGCAGAATTCATCCTTGGGCCAGCAAGATAGCTCAGCAGACCAAGTGCTTGCTTAGGCAAGCCCAGAGACCGCGGCTTGATTCTCAGCACCACAGGCTGTGCCTGCTCGCCCCCAGGCTTGCTGAGCCAGCCACTGAGACCAGGCATGGTGGCGCCTGGCTGTAACCCCTGCGCTGGGGGCTGAAGCAGGGCCATCGCGAGGAGGCTGAGCCCGTAGTGAGACCCTGTGCAAACTACATTAAAATAATAAAGTGTTCTGCTCCAAGTGCCTACCATAATAAGCATATCTTCTGAGAAAAAGGAGACTTTGAGAAAGTTAATGGGAAATAAAGTAATGTTTAAATTATAACTCTCACTGTGAATATGGGTTACTTAGAACAAATCCTCTTTTGTATCTTTACTTATGTGAAGAAGAAAAGCACTTTTATGGAATTTCTCCATGCTCACCAGACTGTTCGATCAGTCCCTCTGGTCACATCTGTCTCTTAGGATGAAAAAAGTATAAGTAATGTCAGCTGTGATACCTTTGTGTGGAGAACAAATTATTATTTAAAATTATTTTCTTAAGAGGTAAGGGAAAAGGCTGCAAAAGACTACAAATCTTATACAAACAAAAACTTATCTTTCATAAAAGAGGTCTGTAATTGCATTTATTTTTATAATTAATACCTAGAAAAATATTTTATTTTGTTGAAGAAATTTCCCCCCCCAAAAAAGATGTTTGGCTGTCTTGGTGAATTAATGCTTTTCTAGCTCCTCTTCAATTAATGAAGCTAGTACCATAAGTCCCATGTCATTAGCATATTCCATAACTGTGCTATTATTAATACCTAAACACCTTAAAGATGGTGCTGCAATATTCAATAGCATTTTAATATTCAATATAAATTTAAAATCACTTAGCAAAGAAACATATCTGGCACGTATCTCCTTGGATTCAGAAAGAGTTTTTTTAGGGAAATAAAATACAAATTATTCCAATAATTGGTAACCTCTGATCTTTCTGATCATACAATCAAACTCAATCATTTCTCAGGCTTTTCCTCCATTTCAGCTGCATCTGCGATTGTCTAGTGACAGGTCATCTTTCTGGAAAAGAGACAAGTCCTCCTGATGACACTCCAAGTTTTGACAATTGCATTTTCCCTTGACTTCTAGGGTGGCTTTTCTTACCTTTTCAACTGGTATCTGGATTACAACACTTTTCTACTATTTTATGAATTTCATTTATTCACTTCATGTCTTTTTAGGACCTTCTAAGTGCCAGGCATTGTACCGGAACTGGCAGTACGATGAGGGACAGGATCAAATGCTTCTGCATGGCGCATTCTGTTTGTGCTAACAGCACAGTGCAACAAGTAAGAACTCCTAATTTTTCTCGCTAGATCCTAACACAGGGCCAGTGGACTAGTAGCCTTGACATGCTCAAAATGAACTGTGTGTTTTCTGTGCTGATTTAAAAAGTTTAGGCTGGGGAGATGGCTCAGTGGAATAAGTGCTTCCCTGGCAAGCCAAGGGTCTGAGTTCAATCCCCGATTTTACCTAAATAAATAAATAAATATTTTAAATTTGCTTTGATGATAATTAAAAGTTTTGAAACATATTCTTGGTCATCTTGATGACTGACCAAGTAACATCAACAAATTCTGGGCTTAAGTACACATTCAAGAGAATCAGGGCTAATAAACAAAATCTTGATTACAAATAGAAGTTTGTGGTTACATTATTTTAAAACTATCAATGTTAAGCTATTGATATTGTTTTTCATTATATAATGGTTCCAGGGTCCCTGAACTTAATGCATTCCACGATTTTGGAAGTGATGGCTATGGCTGTTTGTCACCTGATGCCCAGTTTGCAAATGGAAACAGATTCTGCCAAATGCTTCTGTTTGGGAACCAAACTGTTCCTGAAGCTGAAGAAATGTTCATGAACTGAGCTATTACTATATGTAAATTTTACCTAGTAAGTAAATTGATTTTGGTCATATGGTCATATAAGGACATCAACACACATACTGGTTAGAACCAAGTTTTATGAATTTTATTATTTATATTTAGTTAAGATTATGACAAAAAGCCTCTGAGGTCAAAATTCTCAAAGTAGGGCTGGTGAGATAGCTCAGTGAACTAAGCATCTGTTTAGGCAAGCACGGAGACCTGGGTTTGATCCCCGTTGCCACCCCCAGGCACGCTGAGCCAGCCACCAAGTCCAGGTGTGGTGGTGCATGCCTTTAATCCCCGTGCTGCAGAGGCTGAAAGCAGGAGGATCACTATGAGTCAGAGCTGCACAGTGAGACCTCAAACCAAATACATTAAAAAATAAAACAAAATTCTCAAAGTAGGTAGCCAAAGGGTAGCACGTATAAACTTAGGCTTCTTGGTGGAGTGTGTGTGTGTGTGTGTGTGTGGGCACACATGTGTGTGACTGGGGGAGTCTGTGGTTTTGCTTGTAATTACAGGAGAATTTTCTTTTAAAAGAAGTTCATGAATTACTTGCATTGACACAGTGCTGCTTCCTGTCAGCCATCTTGCAGGGAAGCTGCTGCTTACTGACAGTGCCTTTTCATTTCCTTTGTGTTTGGTGAAAACTGTCGCCTCACAGGTTACAGTCTTACTCATTTCTATCCTTAGCTCTAAAGAAATCCCCAAGACATGTGTGTTTCTGTAATCTCATTAAGCTGATCTAAGTGGTATGCAAAAGTCTATGAGCAAGGTTAAGCACAGGAGCTCCTGGGTTACTTGTAGGTCAGATTTTCCATTTGTATGGGGTTTCAAGGGCACAGTACTAGAGATATGGAAGACAGAGGGCACAGTAAGTGTGCTTTAGAGTTGGTGAAAGTTAGAAAATGTAAACAAACACTGAAGATGGAATTTGCACGCATACAAGAGAAAAGCTTCAAAGAAATTTCAAGCTTAGGTTGGGTCCTGCTTTAGGATTTGTGAGTAAACTTCCAAGGTCTGCAGTCTCTCTTCTCTGTCTTGTCTAAAGCCTACTTTGATAAAGTAGGCTTGGAAAGTGCTGTGGACGGGATTGGCTCTGCAGAGCAGATGCCGACAGCCGTGCCTTTCCCCGGGATCTGAGTGTCTTTCTGGGAGACGGGGAGGATGTTCTGTGTGAGACTTCCTCGCAGAGCCCTGTGGCCTCTTGAGTATTTTCTGGTGTTCCTTATAGCCCCAACGCGGTAGTGTTGTACTCCACTCGATCTGCTACCGAGTGCTCACAGCATGCGTACAGAGCAGAGGCATTTGCCACGCTGTCTCCCTCCTGGATCTTCTGTCTGCAGATGGAAACCACTGAACTAGGCGATGTTCCTGACCTCCCGTCAGCTCCTGGCCTCTGCCCACCAATGTATCAAGTCTTCTTCTTCACGCAACAAAGCCACACAATTCCCCAGGAGCGCGGAGCTGTCTACCTGTAATTGGAAGCTCTCGCTTTGCATCCCCACAACTTTCTTCTCCATTAAATACGCCAGCTCTTAGCATTTGGCTGAAATGTGCTCATCTATTTCACACTGGCTCGTTAGCCTTAATGTCTCTGTGTTAGTCAGGCTGAATCCATAAAACACTGGTTAATTTGGATCCCATCTCCTGTTTGCTTCTACAGTTCAGTGGCTGAACAACCAGCAAGTCACGTGGTGGGAGCTGTGGTGAGAGATGCCAGCCCACTCATCGCCTCAGTCTTCCTGTCTATGAAGCCCTCTACTGACCTTCTGTGGCTGTCTCTTTGCTTTCTGTGGCCTCTACATTTGAACAGGCTCTCAGAACAGGTGGGCCAAAGGCTAGTACCTGCAAACCTAGGCTCCTTGTTGGTATGCGTGTGCGTGTGTATTTTGAAAGTATATTCTAACATTATTTTTGTCTGGCTTCTAAATGCATTTACTTTAGCATTTTCACCTAGCAAAAGAGAAGGGCATACGATTTTTAGGCTTTTAAGGGAAGAAATGGCCTCTAAGAGATTGCACATATGAGCTTAGACTCTACAGAGAGCCAATGGGATCTTTCTGCATGTCACCTAGCACTGCTGGGCCAGGGAATATGCTGCTTTCAGTGTAATTATCCTGCTTCATAATTCAAATTTGTAGCAATCTGTGTATTTTGAGAACAAGAACCTAATAAACACATGCTTTTGGAGTCCTCACAATGTAGGCACTATAGTTAGTGAACTAAAATTTTATACCAACCTCTGCAAGAGTTCATACAGAGCCCACTAATCTTCCTATTATCCAAAAACTGATGGAATCTAGTGGTGTAGAGTTGGCTACTGTCTATCTTAGGATTCTTAAATTTTACATTTGGGTTAGGCTTGGTAATTTGCATTTCTAATAAGTGACATTGGTTTAGGGAATCATACCTTTAGAATCACTGGTCAGTTGTGTAAAAAGTAGAACAGGCTTTCATTAGTCTCGTCTTCCTTATTCTGCTTCTTGGAGCGTGGCTATAATGGATGGGGCTCTGGCAGCCTTCTGCAGACCCTGAGGAAGTCCCATGCAGCACAGCAAAGACCCTAGGGCCTCTGGTGGTGCCTGTGGAGTCTTCTTAGGGGGTTGTTTCTCGGTGTGCTTCCTTTATACAAACAAGCACATCTTTTGCATTTAAGCTATTACGTAGGAACATCTTTACTCGCAGCCAAATGTAACTGTAACCGGCACCTTTGGCTTACTTGCTTTCCCAGTAGCTTGCCAACCTGACCAAGTTAGACTTGGGAAGGGCTGCTTCAGGTTGGCAGAGAGGAAACAGGAAGGCCATGGTATTCTAGGCTAGGAGACCCGGAATGGGAATGCAGCTGACTTCAAGTCCGAAGGCGGCAGGAAGAGACACAGATTATGTCGTAGGTGTCACAAAAGCCCTGGGCAGGGAGATAGCTCAGCAGACTAAGTGACTGATTATGCGATCCAGTCTCACCTGCCTCACTGCCCCCCCCAGGGGGACACTGAGCAGGCACTGAGTCCAGGCGTGGTGGCACACACCTGCAACCCCAGACCTGGGAAGGCTGAAAGCAGGAGGAGCAGTATGAATCAGAGCTGCGTAGTGAGACCCTGTACCAAATGCACAAATGAAAAGAAGCAAAACAAAACAAAACAGCTAACATTTTGCTTAGCTCTTGTCCTGTGAGAATTCATCCTTTAGGCACTTTTGCCCCCAGTGACATCCTTTGTCCTCAGCACTTCTGGAGCTGGAGGTTGGGTAAAGGGGGCCAGCATCCTGCAGCACCTCAGCCTGTTCACAGCAGATCCCAGGGTGATGGGACTTTGGAATGAGTGCTCAGGGCTGTGTGTGCTCAGTTGTTTTGCGTAAGGGGGTAGCTAGGACAGCTCATTGCTGGAGGGCTGACTCCTCTGGCTGCCTGTAGCTGTGCCCATTGTTCTAGGCCAGAGGAAAACCTAATCACTGAGCTCCTGCTGCAGTCTCGAAGGACTGATGGAGGATGCTGCCAGCCTGCCCCAAACCCTCTTTTAAAGAGCTGGAATTCACTTCCTCCTTGACTGCTTCTGACAAAGGGGCTCCTATTCTCTTCCTTCTATCAGTCCCAGAAATACCAACACAAGAAGCTTCACCAGGAACTGGGGTCACAGGGTCAGACAAAGCTTATTGTCTGGGTTGGTGATTTTATTCCAGGAAGAGAGTTCTTAAATAATATCAAAACAGCACAAAAGCATAGCAGGTCTTATTCATTCTGGAACCCTTTACAGTTCCTTTTTTTTTTTTTTTTTTAAAGGTCTGACACAGGGAATAATTAATTTTCAAAATCTCCAGGACCCCTTAGTCACTCCTAACTTCTGTGGGGAGAGATAATGATTAGAAGGGAACATAACAGAGAGTTGATTTTAAGTAAGGAAATGAGGTCGGGCAGAGGTTAAGTGGCCTGGGGTCGGATAGCAAGCTGGTGACTCAGCCTCACGGCTCCAGGATCTGAGGCCCGCAGGAAAGCTGGAGCCCATTTCCTCTTGATGAATTGGCTTCCCATATCTGTGGTCTATCCTAAGCTTTTAAGGACCACATTCCTGTAGTCATGCAGATCTGAGCCCCTGGAAAACACCTTCAAGGTCAGCCTGGTACTCGGGGCAAAAGTGCTCTTTGCCATCAAAAAGCGATGTGCAGTTGCTAGGAAATGACATATTTTCTGTGCCATGTGTCCTACACCTGGTGTACGCTTGATAGCCCACAGTGCGACAGATGGTGGCACCCCGGGAGGATGGTGACTGGTACCCACAGAGCGCTCCCTGTGTGCCAGGTGCTCTCCCAGCTGTTGTGCCCAAGGGCCTAGCTTTCATGGTGACCCTGTAGGACAGCCAGTGTAAGGCCCCTCTTCCTCTTTCTGTTCCTTCTTTTGCCTCTGCTTCCTTCTGCTCCTCCTCCTCCTCCTTCTCCTTCCCTTTCTCCTACTGGTCCTTCTCCTCGTCCTTTTAAGGTGACCGAATACCACTGGGAAACTAATAACTAGATATTATAAATTGAATTCTAATGTTTAGCAAGAAACAGTTACATTAAACGATGCGTTAGTGAAATCATGGCCGTAGACAGAAGACATATTTGTGGCTTCTGCACCGAGGCAGATTTGAATTTAATTCTCCAAGTCTTTTTTTTTTTTTTTTTTTTTTTTGTCTTTTTGAGACAGGGTCTCACCATGCAGTTCAGGCTGGCCTTAAGCTCACTTTGTAGCTCAGGCTGGTCTCGAACTCACAACAATCCTCCTGCCTCAGCCTCCGGAGTGCTGGGATTACAGGCATGCACCACCACGCCCGGCTAATTCTCCAAGTCTTACCGAGTGAATTACAAATACGTGAAGGAAAGCGACCAAGAAAATGCTAGAAGCAAATGGAAATCATGTTGTCGTGTTTTGAGGTATAAATATTTTGAATTTATTTCTTCTTTTTTTCCAAAACACACACTGTGAGTTTTCCAGGGTATACAGTATTTAGGTGAAAACGTAGTACGTCAGACCTGGAATGTGGGCTACTCCTTTTGAGAAATATTACTCAAAAGTTAAAACTGTAACTAAAAGAACTAAAAGGACCTTTTTACAAAGTTGTGAAAGCAATGTCCACCATGAAAAAGTGAAATAAAACTACAAAGAGATGGAAAGGAAAAGATGAGGAGAGTTGTTCACAGTGTTTGTCGTTTTGTGTTTCTTGCTTAGAAACAGCCACTGTCCGTGCTTTGAGCTGCGTGCTTGGGGTCCTCTGTATGCGGGCACGTGCAAACACGCGCAGGGCCAGTGCTGCGTCCTGTCTTCTGATGTACTTCTCCATCTAATTCTCTGTTGAGACCGTGGTATTAGCACCCACGGCTGTAGTTGGACATTTAAGATTGTTTTCAATATTTTACTATTAGAGAAATTCTGGAATAATCTTTTTTCTTTTCCCCTCCCCTCCACTCCCTTCCCCTCCTCTCCCTTTTCCTCCCCTCTCCTCCTGTCCCCTCCCTTTCTCTGTTTTCTCTGTCTCTGTCTCTCTTTGTCTCTCTCTCTCTGTGTCTCTTTTGCTCTTTCTTCCAGGAATGGAGCTCAAGACCTTGCTCTTGCCAGGCAGCTGCTGGCCATTGTACTATATCCCTGGCCCTACAGGATCAATTTCACTTTTAGATAAAACTTCCTCCTTTCTTACTGATTTATTTTTGGTACCAGAAATTGAACTCACAACTTCATGCTTCCCAGGCAGGCGTAGTACTGCTGCTCTGTATCCCCACCCACTTTTTGAAAAATGTTAATTGTATCATTATTTGTAAGAGCAGGTGCCTAGTTTTATAATTTCTAGATGAAAGAGAATGTAGATTTTGAAATTTTGAAACGTAGTCTACAGTGCTCTCCAGAAAGGCTTACTAATTTCTCTATGGGTCGAGTTGTGCTGGAAGTGTTGAAGAAGTATTTTTTTGGTAGTAACTGTGAAGCTATTGCAGGTTATGAAAGAGAAAATTAATGTTTGCTATGTGGTTAACCTAAAATAAAAAAATTATTTTAATACTAGCACAAGTTCCACAATGCAGTTTAAAGTACCATCACAGTCGAAGCTCACGACGTGTGGTCCTTTTGTTGATTGGCTGCGTTCTATTTATCAGCATCTCATTAAGCATTTTCCACCTGTGTTCAGTACAGAAACTGACTTGTAGATTTCTTTTGTAGTTGGATATTCATCTTGTTTTGGGATCACATTGATGCCAGCTTCCCGAAATGAGTTTGGAAACAATCCCTCCATCCTGATTTCATTTAGTTTGAGTGCTGGTGTTGGTACCTCCATGAATACCTTGTAGAATTCGGCAGCGAATCCATCATACCCTGGGCTTTTTCTAGTTGGTCAGTTTTGTAAATCACTGCCTCAGCTTCCTTGCTTGTTTTTGGACTGTTCAGCATTTTTATGTCTTCTTGATTAGGTTTTGGCAATTGCTATGCGTATAAGAATCTGTCCATTGAAAAAGAAGTTTTTGCAATTAGTTGGAAATACAATGACAGTGGCTATCCCGCGAAGTTCAGTAGTGCCCATTGCGATTTCACTTTATTTATTGTCAGTTGCATGAACGTGAGGCCTTCTGTCTTTGTTTTGGTGAATTTGGTCAATATATTATCTATTTTTAGTATTCAAAGATCCAGCTTTTTGATTTGTAGATTTTTTTTTAGTTTCAATTGCACTAATTTCTGCTCTGCTCTTGATGGTTTTTCTCTGTAAATTTGGTGGGTTGTTATTTTCTTGCTGTCTTGAAGGGTGGCATTAGGTCATTTATTTGAGCCTATTCTGTTTTCCTAATGTGACTGCAATAAGCATCTCTCTAGTAGCTTCTCTCGATGTGTCCCATCACGTCTGATGTGTTGTCCTGGGACTGCTTGATTGCGGAGATTGTTTAATGTCCTCCTTGATGTTGTCACTCAAGTGTGTGTTATCAAGGTACCAAGTTTCTATAAATTTTCTGCGGCTTCTTCCACAGTTGGTTTCTAGTTTGATGAACTATTGTCTAATAGCAAACACGGCTGATTTTGATTCTTTTGTATTTACTTGAGCATGCTTCATGGATTAGTGGTCTATTTTTGCAAAAAGTTCCACGTGCTGCTAAGAAGAATGTGTATTCTCTTGTAGAAGGCTAGAATGCTCTGTAAACATCTATTAAGGTCATTGGTTCAAAGGTACGGTTCCACTCTGATGTGCCTTTGTTGATGTTTTTGTTTGGCTCATCTGTGTCCCTGCACCTGGGGCACTGAGGTCACCATTTAGGATTGTGTCAGGATTAATTTGATCTTTTATGTACTGAAATATTTGTTTCAGACGCTCCATTGTTTGGTGCATATATGTGTATTTACAATGGTCATCTCTTCTTTTTTTTTCCTTGGGTGGTACCAGAGATCAAACTCAGGACCTTGTGCTTGCCAGGCAAGCATTAGCTGTCTCCCCGGCCCCATCTCTTCTTATTAGATGACTCTCTTAACTGGTATGTACTTGCTGTTTTTGCCCCTTCTGGTCAGTTTTACCTTGGAATTTACTTTTTCTGAGAGTAAAATTGTTACCCTGCTTGCTTTTGTGGTCCTGGTGAACAAAATATTATTTTGCATCTTCAATTTTTAGTCTGTGACTATCTTTATGGATCAGATGAGTTTTGTAAATGCAACAGATTATTGATTTCAGTTTTTTATTCAATCTTCAAATCTGTCTTTTAATTAGGAAACTGAGGCCATCAACATTGACAGTTGCTAATGAAAGGTATTGAATTATTCCTGACATTTTATATTTATTCAAAGGTACTTCTATTTTTCTTTTATTCTCTTTTTAAATCTATTTGCTTTGCTCAATGCATTTGTACCATGTAAAGTTGGTTTTGCTGTGTCTATCTTGGGTATTCTTGAGTAACTTCTGGAGTCACAGTTTGGTATTTACATATCTCTGAAATTGTTATTTTTTAAATTTATTTGGTACAAGGTCTCACTATGCAGCTCAGACTTGTACTGACCCTCCTGTCTCAGCCTCCCCATTGCTGGGACTACAGGGGTGCAATCAGTGGCTGGCTGGGTGTGCCCTGGGTGGCACGGGCATGACATGTGGTACTAGGGATTGAACCTAGGTCCCTGTGCTTGCCTGAGCCAGTGCTCAGACTGCTGTGCTATCTCCACAGCCCCAAAGTTGTTCTTTTACATGGGATAACCTTGTTTTAACTCTTCTTTGAATAATTCATAAATATCTATTACTTAGTATTTGCTGTATTCAGAGGTGACTTGGTTCACAAATTTAATTTGTTCCATGATCCTGGGGAACATGACCACAGTTGTGTTTGTCACAAGTGTGGAAGTTCGCAAGTGGAAGCAAAATTTCACTGACAGTTTCTGTTCATGAATAGAATTGTTGGCAAACAGAAGCATTCATGAACTGAGGTATTACTGTATATTAAAAACCTTGGTTTGTGAAGATAATTTATTCTAGGGCTAGGGATGTAGCTTAGCAGTGCTGCACCTGCCCAGCAAGTGTGAGGTCCAGAGTTTGATTCCAAGTATCAAAAAAGAAAATAGTTAAAAAAAGAATAACTTATTCTGTTTACAGTCCAAAGCACTTGTATGCCAAAGCATGTGTGTGTGTGTGTGTGTGTGTGTGTGTGCATAGAGAGAGTAGTTGTGATCATGTGATATTTGGCCTGATACACCAATTGCTTGCAAAATACTGTTCTTCTATCAGGCTAAAATTTCTTAGAAATGTTAGCTTGGCTCAGAGGACACTCTAGACCAAGTCACTTGCAATCCCAGATTTGGTTGCATATTTGTTTTTTATTTTGGGTTCGTTTTTTTGGTGCTGAGGCAAGTCAAAGAGTGTTGGTATGAAGATTTGTTAAGTTAGATACTACCTTTCAGTGTTAATTTTCAGCTTTATTTGTCCCGGGATAATATTTACAATTTTGGTTATTTAATTTAGGTGGTTTGGACCCTGTTACTATATTTTGTGGAAAGAATTACTACTGGTTATAGTAGCATTTCAGATCTAATCACACATTGCCTAAATGCGGTAAACCTAGCACATGTGCTTTCACCCCCTACCTACGAGCTTTGTGGCCTGGGTTATGCTGTCAGGAGCTGTTACTCTACGATGCTAAAGGAGAAGTGAAGGGGCCAGATGGGGGAAGACAGAAGAGGAGTGGAAGTCAACAGGAGGTGGAGGAGGCAGGAAAAGTAGTAATAGGTAGAAAAAATGAGGAGGTGGCCAGATTCGGATGAAAGTCGCCTTGGGGACACAAGGGTTAGCTTTGAGGTCTGGGTGCAGGCAGCCGCTCTAGCTTTCTCTCCTTTCCCTTTCACTAGAAACCAAACTCAGAGAAACAAATAGCAATGAGACAGTTTCAAAACTGATGAGTAGGACAGTTTCAATAATTAGTACATTGTATATTGTTGTCTTCATAGTGGTTTATGCATAGTACAAGATGCAGAAATGGTATCCTGCCCAAGCACTATTAGTACAAATCTGTCTTCTCATTGAATTATGAGAAAGTAGCTGTATATTTATCCCGACTATTTAGTGTATACAGACACAAAATGGTCCTTCCTTTGTTTCTCCATTTTTCCTCTTTAGTTTTGTCAGAGAAGGGTATTCCATTGCCATTTAAATATTGTAGGTGCATGAGTTCAGCAAAATAATCCAATATAGTCCATAGTCCATAATAGTAGTGGGTAATCCATAGGACTGGCAGTGTCAGAAGTTGTTGACTTGAGCCTTTCACAGCTCAGCACATTAATGTGGCTTTACTTTTCATACTTCGTTTTTATCCTTTTCTGCTGGATGGTGAAGGCCAAGATAAAGCAAGACCTATATAATAAGAATTGTAGCTTGTGTATCTGCCAAGGTCAGTCAAATCCCCTCAAGATTTACCCTGAAACCCTGTACTACAGTTTGTAGATCCTTTGCCAGTGTCAGCCACATGGATGAGTCATGACCATTGCTTGACCAATTTGCTCTCTGTGAAAGCCTGAGAGAATGTTCTTTCTCCCTAGGCACTCTATGTCATCAGTCACTTTCCTCTGTGGCCCCATAATCTCCTTGTTTCTGAATAAAATTAATAAAAAAATAAACTTACTTAATAGCTTTTACATTCTTTTTAAAAGTTTGAACTTCAACAAGATCCTAAGCTGTTTTTCACACAGATATGACCAACTTCGGACGCCATAGATGTGTTAAAAACTGTAAAGACCATGAAGCCCATGTCTTTTATTTTAGCTTATGACCACCAGGAAGACAGGCTTTGGGCCTGTTTCATGGCATAGGCATTTTTACTATTGAAAATTCAAAGGTTAGATAGAAATGGAGAGAATAGCACAATGAACATTGCTATACTGATCATCCAATTTTCACAGACACCTCCTATGTGACCTTTTTCCTCTGAATTGTACAAACTATAGACAATGGAAGATTTCTGAGTGATGATTTTTATTTAAATATAAATATTTGTAGGCATGATGATATTGCAGTTTAAAGAGTTGGTGACTTTTAGAGACATTCTGAATTATTTATTGTTGAAATAATCAAGGGTTTGCTTAAATTTTAATTCGAAAGTCTTTCTTGTTACAAATCATGTGAGTAAACAATATAATAGAGGAAAAAAAGAAACCCAAGTCAGTCTTGTTCCCTGCAGCCAGCAGGCAGAATGTGATGCCCCCTCTGGGCTTGGCCTGGGGTTCTGTGCCCCGTCCCCGTCCCTGTCCCTGTGACGGTGGGCTTGGCTGGTGTGTTTGCGCCTTCAGGGTGCACTGGGGTCCTGCACCTGTGCTCTTGAGGGTCAGCAGAAGCAGGAGTGTGACGAGGATGGCCGTAGGCCCTGTCAGTTTGTTTATTCTCTCTCCCTCTGCCTGGGTGTGTGTGTGGGAAGGTTCCCTTGCTTGGCGAGCACTGGTTCTGTGGGGTTCACGGTTCCCCGGTAATGGGAAAAGGTGGTGAAGAGAACGTGCAAGAGCCGAGGTCGTTGGCAGCTCAGCCCTCCCCTCAGGCATCAATATGCATATCGATGCATTAATATGGATCAATTTACATATAAATCAATTTGGTTTGATGTACATGTCTCATCTTTCTGATTAGTTTTCTGTGTCAAGGTATGAATCCCCCTCTACTCCTGAGAACTGTGCCTGTGGTTTCAGCCAGTCTTCTCTGATGTGAGTCCTCTTCTAGTCAGCTACATTGGATCTCTGTTATAATTATCATAATTATCATAATTATTATTAATATAATTGTTACCATTGAAACTCAAGCTCTTTTAGAGATCTAGCTGAGTGTTATGTAAATCGATTAGTATCTGGCCTTTCTACTTCTCGGACATGTGGCAAGCTTAGATATAATTAAAATTTGATATTTGAACAACATCCAAAAAATTAGCATATGTAGATAGTAGATGTCCTATATCGATAACACTTAAGCTTTGCATTTGGAATGTTGAGCTCTGTAGACAAGACTAAGATCTTTGAGGGAATATGTTGATTTTTAAACTACTATATGCATATATTTATAGGGAAAAATTCCTTACATGATTCCCATAATTAAGTTTTAGTGTGGTGTCCTTTCCTAATAGTTCTTATTTTAAAAAAATGTATTTAGTATAGGGTTTACAGGGTCTCACTGCACAGATGAGACTTGTAGAGATCCTTCCTGTTTTTCAGCCTCCCCAGTGCTGGGATTACAGGCGCCTGCCACCATGCTCAGTCTCAGTCACAGTCTGTGCGCACCCAGGGGGCGGGGCTGGCATGGCAGGCCAGGGATCAAAATCTCAGTCCCTGTGTCTGCCTAAGAAGGTGCTTTAATCCAGAGTTATCTGGCTGGCCCCCTAATTAGTTTTTAAATAATCTAATAGTTTTCCTTATGGTGCAATCATATGACATATTGGGTTGTATTTTAATTGTGGAATTTGTGTTTTTGCTCTTTTCTTTTAATGAGAGTAGAAATTCAATATATTTACTTAAAATGCTGCTTGCATTTTGTTGAGTTATGTCCCCTGCTACTTCAGCCAGCCAGAAGAGTACACATAGGGAGGTGACATAATGCAAAGGTCCTTCACTCTACCCAGGCTTCTTGCTGATCAATAACTCACTACTTATAACTCACTCACCCCTTCCTCCTTTATCTGTCCATCTGCCCACCCAACTACTACATTTCCAGAGTTCTGATTTTATGTCTGTAGGACCTGTGTCTCAGAAAAGAAACTGCATTGAATTGGTCCCACCAGTAACAATGGAAGGCGAGCAAATTGCAGAGTAGATATGTGGGGTAAGCAGGCACCTGGAGAATCCAAGGTTAAAGCAAACATGTTTGCTGCATTTCCTACAGCCTTAGTCTCCATATCTTGTAATACAATCTGGGTATTGCTACCCATTCTTCTAGTTTGATGTTAGGTGAACCTTCAGTGCTATGATTGAAGCCAGAGGACATGGTGCTAAGTGAAAGAAGCCAGGCAGAGAGGACTAACATGGTGTGGCCTCACATATATGTGGAACACAAAACAATCAAACTCAGTGAAGCTGAGAGTGGGACGGTATGGGAGAATAGAGTAATATTGTTGAGGAGGAATATCCTTTGTGCCGTACAGTTCTCAGCCTGACATAAATTCACAAAAAACTAAAAGAGGGAGTGTAGGTAAACTGGAGTTAGCTGTTGGAAATCATTTCAAAACAAACCATGAAATCGGGGCAAGGACATAGCTTTGAGAGCGGAGAGCATGCTCTGGGCCTAGAGAGTGTGCTGTAGGGCAATGTGAATGGTGTGTCTGATCTGTGGCTACTGTTCTTTTTTCTCCCCAACTGTTCCTTAATGAAGAGATGGAATAAATCATTACGTCTAACCCCTTTGCCTAAGTGGTTTTAGATTAAAGACCCCTAATCAAGGATGACTGGCTGCAGGCAGGCCCTGAGCAACCCGTGGCTCTGTGTTCCAGCTGCATCAGGCCCTGCTGACCTGACCCAACCCTCATCTCCATTCTGTGTACCACTCACGGGGGAGGGGCTCCTCATGTGGTGTTGGACTGAAGACATCGTTGCCTCCACTCGGCAGGGCCTGGCACTGGTAGCCCACAGAGCACTTAGCAGCTAGCTATGTGGTGGGGAGGAATAGATGTGTCATTGGGTGGTAGACAGGAAAGGAGAGAATGTACAGCTTTGCAGATATTACTGGAATGCTCTTTTGTGGTGATTAAAGAAAACAATGTTTTGCACTATTTGTGATTCTTGCTATGTGTGTCTTGTGTGTATTATTGATGTGCATATCATACACCTGTGTAGAGGCTCTGTGTACCACATTATGTTCTTCTCCTTTCATTTCCACTAAAATTAGTTTTCTGCCTCATTACCCTTACATTTTGTCTTTCATTAAAGTAACATAACTGAAAGTGAAAGTGGAATGTTGAAATTATGCTGGAACTATACTTTAAAAGCATTTTCTAAAATGTGAAAAAATTAATTTTATTTAATTGATTTTTAATTTTAAAGAGAATAAAACAATAAAAACAATATGGAATTTCATATAAAGATGGTATGAAATCAACAGTGGTTATATTATATATTTCTATCTTCAAAGTAGTTGTTTGAATTACCAGATATAGGCATGCAAGACTGATCAAACAATTAGGCATTAGCTATTCCTTTCAATAAATGGATAGAAATTAGTACTACAATTGTCTTAGCTATATATTTTTCCCCTTTATTTTTTCTTTATTTTTTCCTTTCCCCATCCCAGGATTCTTTCTTTTTGTGCAGCTTCTTTCCCTTTCATGAGAAAAAATTAATTTTAAAATATTAAAACATAAGTGTATGTTTCACTACAGCTCTGAGAATCAGTTGATTTTTAAGTCAATTGATTTTTACAGGTCCGTGTAACAGTTGAACATTGACTTTTAAAAGTGTATGAGTTGATTCAACCTAGTTTCAGATCGATAGAAAGTAAGAAAAAATAATCAGTATTCTTCAGGATTCAAGCTCACAAAGTCTAATTTTTCAGAAAAATAGAGCCAAATGTGTTAATATCTAAAGACTGTCAAAGCCAGGTGGCTCAAGGAACATATTTTATTTTATTATTTTTTTAATGCATTTTGTTGTTGCGGGGTCTCACTGCACAGGTTGGACGCGTGGTGATCCTCCTGCTTTCAGCTTCCCCAGTGCTGGGATTACAGGTGTGTGTCATGAGGCGCGGACTCTGGCCAGTTCAGCCTGCCCAGGGGATGGGGCTCGTGCAGCGTGCGGTGCCGGGGATTGAACCACGGTCCCTGTGCTTGCCTAAGATTGTCCACACAGATGCTTTAGTCCGATGAGCTACCTTGTTGGCCCAAGGAACATATTTTAGTGAGAGAAACTCGTTGGCATAGTGAAGCCAGCCAGTGGGAAGCGAAAAGCCAGTGGTGTCTCGGTGGCTGCTCTCACCCACCTGTGGGGACGGTGTCTAAAAGGGCCCCCAAAGCTTGGGTGTTGAATTATCGCTTCCCAGTACAGCGGCCTTCAGAGGCGGGACCTTTGAGAGGTGATGGGCTCATGAGGGCTTGGATCTGCGAATGGAATAATTCCTTCACACACTCTTTTAGTGGAGTCGGAGGAGGGGATTGGGATAAAGGCCAGTCCTACTTCTTGGTCACCCGGAGGTGTGCAGCTCCTTTGCCTCAGGCTTCTGCCTCTTCACAGGGTTGGGAGTAACAGGGCCAGTCCACTGTAGACTGAACTCTCAGAAACCGTGAGTGAAATAAATCCTTTCTCCCTGTAAGTCAATTGTCTCAGTGAGGGAAAGCAGACAGGCAGCCTCACAGCCTTGAACAGGCACAAGGGCTTCCTTCTGTCTTCCTCTGGAGAAGCACAGAGTGTGAGCTTGGGGCCAGAGAAAATAGTCTTTTCCATGAAAAAAAAAATATGGCTGTCCTCAGTGTTTATGAAATGGAACAAAGGAATTCTAGGCAGAATGACAAGGGTTACATTATGAGTGCAAAAGTGGAAATTCCACCTAATTGCTTCTTCGATAGTTATGCATAGCAGAATGACTAGATTCTAACGTTTATTTCTTGCTTCGTTTATGAAAGCTGAGCTTATAAGATTATTATTGTAACACAGACAAATGAAGACTCACTTAACTGAATTCCACTTTGGGAGTATAATGTATGTTGATGGAAGCACAAACTAGCAGAATATCAACTGGCCAGCTCCAGAGCATAACATGGTAAGTACCTTGCATTTTATAATATTGAATTAGAGCAGCTACAATCTCCATCCAGCAGGAAAAATTATATTTTCCCTCCACATAGAGGAAAGAATGTATTTGTGAAGTTGTTGCTGCTCTAGAACCAAAAATGCCCAGTATTTTCTGCAAAGTGTGGAGAATCAGAAACAACAGCTCCATTGCTGGAAAATGACAATCACAATACCCCGTGGGCTCCAAGGCCCAGAACCCTGGAATCTGGGATGTGGGAAGGAATTTTCTTGCTCCCCCACCTAAAGAGGAGCAAGTCGCCTTCTTGGGAAATCAGACAGCAATCAGTTGCTGTGTCTTCTTCTATCTATCCCTTTCTCTCATCCAGTCTTTTCTTTCACTTTATTCCTTCCTTCTTTCTTTTCTTTTCTCTCCCTCCCTCTCATTCTGTCCCTTTCATCCTTCCTTCCCCTTTTGGCTCTCTCCCTTCTTTCCCCTACTCATCTCTCTTTCCTGATACAAACGATCAGAAAAGAGTATGCATGTGTAGTGAATTTTTCAAATATTTTCCTTTTGAGATTTGTAACAAATTCAAAATAAAATCTTTCTTCTTTTTTAAAAAATACAAAGAAGATGATGAAAACAAGGAAGGTAAAATGAATTCTTTAGGTCAGACCCTGGCCCTTTCAAAGTCCTGACCCCTAAGTTGGGAAATAATTTGTATTAAAACCTTAGACAGCATTAAGCTGCACACAGAAATTTGACTTTTGAAATTGAGGGAGAAAATGTATATGTGACTTTTAAGCCTTATCTCTTCAAAGGATATTTGTGTTAGAAAATGGAAAATGTATAGAGCATTGAGCAATTAGGTGAATTGAGCTTTGAGGTTTTAGAGAAAGAAAAGAACTCTTCATAAAAATTGGCAACCTGGATACTGGGTGTTATCCAAGAAGGTTTCATAACACAAGTATGTTCTTCAAATGGTTATCTTGGTGTGCTTTAATTTATGGACTCTAATGGGTAAGAAATCTCTTAAGTAAAAGAAAGAGTTATGAACCTGGTAAGAAGATTATAAATGAGCCTTGACATGGCAGATTAAAAGGAGACATTCTAGCATTGAGGGGACAAGAAGTTACATTCTGTTCTTAGGATGTGTGATTTGCCTCCAAATCGTCGAAGTTATCAACAGATAATATTTCTTAAGCTCTCTTAAGAACCTGTTATCTTAAGATCTGTACAAAATCAAACACATAATCACACATAGTTAAGGTAAGCCACTCTACTTTTCATGTTGTTAATAGTCTTTTGCCAAAATATGTTAGATAACTCTGAAATCAGTCTCATATGAAAGAATTTTGCAAATACCTACTTCCCTGTGGTAAAAGTAGAAATTACAAAAAACACTCTGCAGACTTCAAACCCAGAAGTTAGAACTGGTTATAAATATTTTAGGTTAATGTTATGGAAAAGGTAGGGAAAAAAGAATCAGTGGGGAAGTAGGAAAGTAAAAAGCTTTGCTGTTTATGTCTATGCTGTGGAGAGAAAGATACTTTATAAAGATGAACAGCATGTAAGGAAGAAATTAGGATTATGAAAGTAGCTACCCAGCAATCCAAGGAAGAAGACTTGGTAGGCTGGGGCTTCCGAGAAGGCTCCAGGCCACCTTGGGAAGGCCGTGGGGCTGGGTCAATGATTCCCACTCCTCAGTTCTGAAAAAACCTACCATCCTTGCCTGCGAGGGTTGGCCAACGCGATGAGAGGACAAATGTATAAGACTGTAAAAAATCTGATCAGAAATAAGGCATTCTTTGGGGCCTGTCAGATAGCTTGGTGGATTAATGTGCCTGTGTAGACAGATGGATGGCTGGGGTTCGATCTCTAGTGTGCTGTGCTGGCCCTGTCCTCTGGGGCTCACTGAGATAGGTATTGAGATGGATGTGGTGGTGTGCACCTATAATCCCGGCCTTGGGGGCCTCCTGAAAACAGGAGGATCACTATGAGTGTAGTGAGACCCTGTAGTAGATACAAAATAAATAAATCAATAAATAAAAACCAGGGATCCTTTGTGAAGATATGAAAGAAGAATTCTAGAACTGCCTCAGAAAGTGAGAGGAATGATCAGGGTTTGTGTCCAAGGCTCTGAGGCTGGCATGGCATATGGTACTGGGGATTGAACCCAGGTCTCTGAGCTTACCAGGCAGGTACTCAACACTGCTGAGCTATCTCTCCAGCCCTAGTGTGCTAAATTTTTAAAATTTAAACATTTACCATGTATTTTAATCACCCCTTACATAGGCACCAAGCGCTTCATATTTACTGGGCACAAGCCACCGGCCAGGGGTGTTTTACTTTGCTTATTTTATAGTTGAGCAGACTGGGAGGAATAGGCTCAGCCCTGATTTGCTGGCCATCTAGATGCCGGTCCAAGAACAAAAGCTCTGCGGCGGTTAGCGATCCCAAGGCAGGTGGGGGAGGAGGGCAGCAGAACCCCGAGCCCAGGCCCCACAGCCCCTTCTAGCACTGCGCGAACTTTCACGCCTGCAATCAGCGTGCTCTCTTCTAATCTCTGCCAGGAATCAGGGCAAGTAGAACAGCACCATTTCCCAGCTAGGGCAGTGGCCACGAGGGCTTAGGGATTTACACGCAGTTAACTGGAGCTGTGGCTTGAATGAGATCATGTTCTTTCCACGGGCGCCTGCCCACCCAGATGGGCGTCCTTCCGTCCAACAGAAAACTTCACAGAGGGCAAAAACGTGCGATTGGGCCTGCAGGTCAGGAGGGAGGGTCACTGCTGACACGCAAGGATCCCAAAGGAGCTTTGCTTAGTCACTTTGCCCTGCACACTCATCCACGCATGCGCACGCAGGCTTTTCTACTCTAGGGTAACACATTACTGACAGAATAACTTGTTATGCTGCCGCAGTCAGCGGTGGCGCATGCAGAGCTTACAAAGAGCCTGTCCCGGCTTCCCAGCCTCACGAAAGCCCAAGTGCGCGCTGCTGGGGCCATGGCTCCTGCCCTGGCTGAGCTCCGTCCATGAGTACCTGCCTCTTGAGCTTCGATCAGGTCCAGGCAACCTGGTCCTTTTGAAAGCCTCAGAAGTAGTCAGAAAGCACAGGGCTTACGATTTCTCCTTGCTGTCAACTGGAAAATGATGCGCGCCCCAGAACTTCCTTCCTGCTGGGTGGTGTGCATATGGAGAGCATTTGCTCTTCCTTCTGAGGAGAGAGAAGAGCGGTTTTTGGCAAGGCAGGAGGGGAAGGTGTACAGGAGGCAGAGCGGAGGTCCGTGCCTGGTGTCTGGACATCTGGGTCACCAGCAGAGGTGCTGGATGGCTCTGGCCAGTGCCAGATAGGCTGTTGCAGTTGCTTCAGAGCTTTCAAAATGCTAATAAGGTGTGTTTGCATTTTAATGTGTGGTGATTATGCCTTGAATTAGTTAAAGGACTGCGGGCTGCTACAATAGATGAAATTTGAAATCTCTATGGCTTAACATAGTGGACATTTCTCATAAAGCCAAAAGGTGGTGGAGAGAGGAGACGCCAGATGGAGTGTGGTGGCACTTGTCCACACTGTCGTTCAGGGACCCAAGCTGAAGAGGATGGTATCATGTCCCCGTCTCCTCCCTCCCCTGCCCTTCTCTCCCAGCCTCTTCCCTTCCTTTCTCTTCTCTTGTACTACTGCAAATAGTTACGGCCATTTCTTAATGTCAGCTACATCCCCAAATTAGAAAGTGTTCTTTGAAGTTTTGAGACATGGTCTTGCTAAGTCATTAAGTTGCCCAGACTTTTCATCCTTCTACCTCAGCCTTCCCAGATGATGCTGGCATAATAGGCATGTGCCACCATTCCTGCCTGCAGGCTCTACTATTTTCAGTGTGTGACATCCAAGGTCACCCTAGGAATAACTATCTGGTCTATCACGCAGGAAGACAGGGTAACTCCTACCAGTTAGCCACTTAGATTTTGGCAATTATACAAATCCTTGTCATTCTTATTCTGTAAATGAGAACTGGTCAGGAGGTACTTGCAAGGGGGTCTGGGCTGGCAGTGCTTTGCGAAGCAACTTTGTATTACTCTGGAAGGGAAGCACAGGACTGGGGGACAGGCTCTGTGCTCTTTGTAGTGTTCTTTGAAGTGAGTGACCGAAACTGATCCTGGTGTGTTATGCTTTGTGTCTAGGTGTCCCCCCAAAGCCTCATGTAGTCATTAGGTAGCTTCTAGGGTTTGTGATGAATTCATGATCCAATGTGGGGGTGGGTGCGAGTGCCACACCCACCCTGGGGCACATGGTCTGCATTACAGCATAAAGAGGGGAGAGGGGCTGGCCAGCTGCCACAGCTGCTGCTCCTCCTTTGCTCTTCACTGTTTTCCACCACCATGAATGGCTGCCTTCTGCCATGTGCCACTCTGCCTTGGAGCCCGCTGTGTATGGACTGAAACCTTCACTGTGAACTAAATAAACATTTCCTTCCTTAATTTTGGGTGTGAGGTATTTTGTTCAGCAATGAAAGAAAAGTGACTAAGACACTGGGGCCATGAGTAGTAAACTGTGTCTATTAGCAGAATGTGAGGCGGGCGGGTTAGAAGCTCTTGGCTCATGGTGTCTCTCTGTGCAACACCTGAGTTTTAGTGGAGTGCTTCGCTGGCTTAGTGGGCTACTCCTGCCCCTTCCACTGGCTCAAGTTCATTCCTCACAGACATACGTTCAGTGGCAAAGCACATGGAAGGCAGGAGCAGCAGTACAGACCGCAAAAGTCCCCCTTCAGCCTGTCACATGGCAAATGCCAGTTTTCAGGTAGAAGGGGAAGATCAAGCCAGCTTCCATATCATGACGATCACTACTTGCCAAGTGCAAAGGATCAGATTAGAAACTGTAGGGCTTTAGAAACACCACAGGCTTCTGCCAAGTCAGTGAATTTAGTAACTGCTTTAATAATCGTCATCATGTAGTCCCTTTCTTATTATTGTTCTTCAGGGAGAATGTATTGTTTTATTTATTTCTTTTCATAGACAGGTTTGTAGGACACAGCGTTTGCATTCTTTGTGTGGAGCAGGTATGTGAGCACAACACATCTTCATTCTTTTTTCCTCCCTCTTCCTCAATATTTCTTGCTCCCTTTCCCACTGGAGAAAGCTCTATTTCCCTACTTCTTTTTTTTCTTTTTTCATTTTATTGAAGTACAAATGTCAATCAGACAGTTTCAAGACACCTTAACAATACAGATTCGATAAATTAATACATTGCAAACTGTTTTCATAACGTTTTGGTATTGTACAAGGTGCATACATGATATTATATTTACAGATATTATTTTAGCAGATATCACTTATCAGTGAATTAAGACTGTAGCTGCTTACTTATCTTATTTTTTATACCTGAATTTTATCAAATATTCAATAATTATTTTCCTAGTGGATGACCATAGTACTAGAAGCCGACATAATATCCTGTCCAACCACCATTAGTGCAGGTCTTGCCTCTCATAGAATTATGTAGAAGCACAGCGTTATCTATCCCAACTGTACTGTCTATACACACATTATGATTTTTTCTTTCTACAACCCTTCCTTTGTCTACACCTGTCAAAAGTGGGCACTCCATTGACATTCAACTAACTTAGGTGCTTGAACTCGACACCACAATCCAACACAGTCCAGCATTCTACAACCATAGTGAGTTATTCAAACAAATTGTCGACCATAGCCATTTACAGCTCAGCTTAATATTATGGGCTCACGATGTATACTTCATTTTTATACTTTTATACTTTTCTGCTGGATGGTTAAGACCTAGGTAGATCAAAACTTATATACCAACACATGAACTTTATATTTCCTATGTGGTCAGTGAAGTCCTCTCAGGGTTTATCTTGTAGTCCTGTACATTATTCTGTAGTTCCTTTGTCTGTGTCATCCATGTGGATGAGTCATGGCCAATGCTTGACCAGTTTGCTCTCTGTGAGAGCTTAAGAGAAAGTTTTCTCTTCATGTGACTCTCCGCAGGCACACTTTAGAACTTCAATCTCTTTCCTCTGTGGCTCCATAATCTCCTTGTTCAGAAAATTTGGAGCTCACCTGAGTCTCATGATGTTGCAGTACAGGTTCTCCTATGTCCTGAGTCTTCGCTGACCTTGAAAGGCTAGGGCCAAAATGTTGGCTGGCCTTGTGGCTCTTCTATTTCTCCAACTCTGACTTGTAATATTAAGTTGTTCACCATCCAGAAGAAAAGCTGATTAGTATCCTGCAGCATATGCCATTCACTTTGCCTTATCTGACTCAAACGATTTTAGTTGTTGTACATTACCTTTTGTATTTCTGCTTTTCGCTTGTTATACTAGGGAGACTATACGATATTTACACATGTGTGTCTGGTTTATTTCACTTATGAGTATATGTTCAAGTGGCATCCACTTCAGTATAAATGCTTCAAACTTATCATTCTTAATAGCTGAGTAATACTCCATTATATAGAAATACCACATCTTTTTC